>QUSF01000224.1:84916-99171 GCA_003676055.1 Chloebia gouldiae | reverse complement strand
GAACTGGGATTTGGACTAGGATATGGCACTGGGATTTGGCACTGGGATAGAGCACTGGGATGTGGCACTGGGATGTGGCACTGGGATGTGGAACTGGGATATAGCACTGGGATTTGGCACTGGGATATGGAACTGGGACTTGGCACTGGGACATGGAACTGGGATTTGGCACTGGGATGTGGCACATGGACGTGGCACTGGGACATGGAACTGGGATTTGGACTAGGATATGGCACTGGGATAGAGAACTAGGATAGAGCACTGGGATTTGGCACTGGGATAGAGCACTGGGATGTGGCACTGGGACGTGGAACTGGGATATGGCACTGGGATATGGCACTGGGACATGGAACTGGGATTTGGCACTGGGATAGAGAACTGGGATAGAGAACTGGGAGAGAGCACTGGGATTTGGCACTGGGATATGGCACTGGGATATGGAACTGGGATATGGAACTGGGATATGGAACTGGGATATGGCACTGGGATTTGGCACTGGGATATGGCACTGGGACATGGAACTGGGATATAGCACTGGGATATAGCAATGGGATATAGCACTGGGATTTGGCACTGGGATATGGCACTGGGATGTGGCACTGGGATGTGGCACTGGGATGTGGCACTGGAATGTGGCACTGGAATGTGGCACTGGAATGTGGCACTGGGATGTTGCCTGGGATGTTGCCTGGGATGTTGCCTGGGATGTTCCCACTTTGGGGCACAGCAGGGCAGCTCAGCAGGTGCCCAACCCGAGCAGAGGATGCTCCTGGATCCGTTTGGGATCTGCCAGCACCTCTCTGGCAGTGCCAACCTGGCTCAGCATCCCAAGGATTTCACCCAACCCTGGGAAAACCCAGGCTCCACTCCAGGCCATGCCAAACTCTGCGAAGCTGGGGAGAAAGCCAGGAATTTTCACAAAGAGGAGGGGAGAGAGAGAGAGCATGAAAAAGAAAAAAAAAAAAATCCCACAGCATTCCCAGTATTTCCCTGTGTGTCTGTGGCCTGGCGCAGCCCTTCTGCTCACTGCTCTGTTTATCCATGACAGACAACTAATTAACATCGGAGCCTCTTGAAAGGTCTTTTCAGAGGTAATGTTCTGACAGAGGATGTCAGTGAGGAGCAGTGATTTGTCTAAGCAGTGATCACATTGTTTCAGACTGAATGAGGTGAATATTAAACTGCTTTAAATGCACTCTTCATAAAGCACTAATTACATACTCCCGGGGGAGTACGGGCAAGGAATACTAAACAGCCGAAAAGTCAACAGAGTGCTTTTTATAGTATGTTGCTGGGTTCTGTGTTTTTCTGTCTTTCTTTCTCTCTCTCTCTCTTACAGTAAAATCACAGCACGCTGAAGAATACACATTTATAGCACAATGCTTCACATCTAATTATATGGCAATCATTAGTTTTAACCTGGGTGTATTATATTTTCTTTGATATATCGTGCCCCCCGGCATCTCTTTGCATAGAACACTTCCAAAAGCATTTTCTCCCCTCCCTGGAAAAAAATGTGCTTTTTTTTTCTCCTTTCCAGCGTTAACATTTGCTTATAATTTTTTTTTTCTTCCCCCTAAACAATTTTTTTTTAAATTGGCAGGAATAAAAAGGGGTAAAAAGAGGGGAGGAGGAGAAATCAGTTTAATCTAAATAAGAACCTGTTCCCTCCCTCCTGGAATTATGCACTTTATTATTACCAAGGTAACTCCACTGGGGTTTTAAAGGGGAAAGGAAACACAGAATGGGCCATTAATGAATTCCTGCAGATCCTGCTGCACTCCTGATCTGGCTCGGCCAGAATTCCTGATGGGGGGAACAACTACTCCATGAATTATTTATTTTTTTAATAGCACAACTTGGGCGGAGGGGGGAGATTGAAGTAACCACAAATAAATCCTCCCCACACTGAAAACCTCGCGATCTTCTCATCCAAGAAGTGGAAAAATAAAAGAGCAACGTGTGACAGGCCTGGGTGTCCTCGAGGAACCTGCTGCTTCCTCCTGGGAAAGCTGGGAAGGGGTGGTGGGGACACAGATGAGGACCATAAATATGCCCCTAAATGCTCAAGGTCTGGCTCAAAAGGACGAGGTGTGGCTGAAATTTGTGAGAAATGGCTCAAACACAGAGGATCTGCCTCAAATAGCAACTTTCCTGCCCCCCAGCACATTCCAGGGGGGCTGAAGGGGTTTCAAGGGAGAGGGAGAGCGACTCATCATCAGGAATTTTAGTGCCGGGACAAGGAATAGTGGATTCAAATGGAAAGAGGGGAAATTCAGCTCAGATATATGGAAGGAATTCCTCCCTGTGAGGGAGGGGAGGCCCTGGGATGGAATTCCCAGAGCAGCTGTGGCCTGGGATGGTGGGAGGTGTCCCTGCCATGGCAGGGGTGGGATGGGATGGGATTTAAGGTCCCTTCCAACCCAAACCGTTCTGCCATTGAAGGATTCTAAATGCACAGGGTTGGCTCTGTAAATGTGGGGCCCGGCCCAAAAGCGCAGGGTTGGCTTCATAAACAGGAGTTATGGCTCAAATAAATTGAGTTGGATTCACATGCAGAGGTCACAGCTCGAAAGCAGAGGCCACAGAATCACAGAATCACAGAATCATGGAATTGTTCAGAATCACAGAATCATGGAATTGTTCAGTTTTGAAAAACCCTCAAGGTCACCGATGCCAGATCCCCACCTTGGACACCTCCAGGGATGGGCACTTCAAACCTCCCTGGGCAGTTCCAAGGCCTGAGCTCCCTTTCCATGGAGAAATTCCTGCTGATGTCCACCCTGAGCCTGCCCTGAGGCCGTTCCCTCTGCTCCTGTCCCTGTTCCTGGAGCAGAGCCCGACCCCCCGGCTGTCCCCTCCTGGCAGGAGCTGTGCAGAGCCACAAGGTCCCCCCTGATCCCCCTTTTCTCCAGGCTGAGCCCCTTCCCAGCTCCCTCAGCCTCTCCTGGTGCTCCTGACCCTCCCCAGCTCCGTTCCCTTCCCTGGATTCCCTCCAGCCTCTCAGAACTGGACACAGCAGTCCCAGGACCGTCCCTCCGGCCGTGCCAGGGGTGCAGCTCCTTTGTCACTCGTGTGTCGCTCCACGGCCACCCCCCTGCCCTGCTGAGCCATCCCACGGGGCCGTGGGTGCTCTGTCCATGCCCACACACCCCGTTCCCAGGATCAGCCCCGCTCCCTGGGGCACCAGGTGCCCACGGATCCGGCAGGAGCGTCGGGAACGTCGCGCGGAGCCGGCGCTGGCTGGGCCCTTCCTTCGAGGTGCAAACTTCCTCGGAAAGGAAGAGTCATGCAGCCTTTAGAGTGTTTTTTTTTTCCCTTCCTTTAAAGAACATGAAAGAATCTGATAATTACTTCTATCTACCACCCAACTGTACTAATTACCAACCTATTTCTTCACAGTATGACAGACACAGGCTCTCCAAAACACATAGAGATAAATTAGCACTAATTGGTTTTCCTCTGGCTGTTTGAATTAGTATTTAAAGCTCCAATTACAAAGCAGAATAATTACTATTAATGTCCTGTCGCAGTACAAAAGGCAGATATCTCGCGAGCGAGTCCAGGTGTATTATTACACCGATTACAGAATATTTAACCTGGCTCGTTAAGACAAAGACATGGGAAACTTTAAAAAGAGGGGGAAAAATAAAAGGGAAAAGAAAAACCACAGATGGTGGCAGGTCCCTGCAGGGGATGGATGGGGGGGGTCTTTGAAACCTGGGATGAGAGAGGTACGAGAAGGAGAGAGGGAAGAAGAGCAGAAAAGGAAAAGAGGGGGATGAGAAAAGAGCAGTTCTTTGGGAAAGCAAAGCAAATTTTGGGAGGATGAGGGGGATGCAAGTACTGCTCTCCAGAGCATAAAAGGCAGAGTGTGGTGTTGGAGTGTCCCAGGGGTTATGACCCAATGCCTTCCACCTCCTCCTCCTCCTCCTCCTCCTCCTCCTCCTCCAGGAGGTTCCACATCCCTCGGAAGAGGAGCAAACCCAGGAACGCTCTGGAGACAGAACTGCCCCACGGGATGGAGGTGGGAAGGGGCAGGGGCAGGACAGGCAGGACCATTCCAGCAGCTCCTCCATCCTGGTGACCCCAAAGGTCACAAAGAATCGGGATGGAGCATCCCTGTCCCCAGCAGCTCCTCCATCCTGGTGACCCCAAAGGTCACGAAGGATCGGGATGGAGCATCCCTGTCCCCAGCAGCTCCTCCATCCTGGTGACCCCAAAGGTCACAAAGAATAGGGATGGAGCATCCCTGTCCTCAGCAGCTCCTCCATCCTGGTGACCCCAAAGGTCACAAAGGATTGGGATGGAGCATCCCTGTCCCTGCACTGCCATCATCCCACCCCAAACCCTGTAGATCCAGCTGTGGATCCAGCTGGGAACACACAGCCCCATCCCTGGCCTTCCCAGAGATAAGGGGAGAGTCTGGCTGTGCCACCACGGGGTCAGTGCCACCATGGGGTCAGTGCCACCACAGGGTCAGTGCCACCACGGGGTCAGTGACACCACAGGGTCAGTGCCACCACAGGGACAGTGTCACCACGGGGACAATGCCATGATGGGGACAGTGCCACCACGGGGTCAGTGCCACCACGGGGTCAGTGCCACCATGGGGTCAGTGCCACCACAGGGACAGTGCCACCACGGGGTCAGTGCCACCATGGGGAAAGTGCCATGACAGGGTCAGTGCCACAATGGGGTCAGTGCCACCACAGGGACAGTGCCACCACGGGAACAGTGCCACAATGGGGTCAGTGCCACCACGGGGACAGTGCCACCACAGGGACAGTGCCACCACGGGGTCAGTGGCACCACGGGGTCAGTGCCACCACAGGGACAGTGTCACCACGGGGACAATGCCATGATGGGGACAGTGCCACCACGGGGACAGTGCCACCACAGGGACAGTGCCACCACGGGGTCAGTGCCACCACGGGGTCAGTGCCACGATGGGGACAGTGCCATGATGGGGACAGTGCTACCACAGAGTCAGTGCCATGATGGGGACAGTGCCATGATGGGGACAGTGCCACCACAGGGACAGTGCCACCACAGGGTCAGTGCCACCACGGGGACAGTGCCACCACGGGGACAGTGCCACCACAGGGACAGTGCCACCACGGGGACAGTGCCACCACGGGGACAGTCCCACCACAGGGACAGTGCCACGCTCTGCCTGGCACTGGGTGGTCCCCTGGTGCAGGGGTCCACACAGGGTGACTCCTTCCTCCTCCCACTTCATCCATCCCTGGAAAATCGGAACTGGGGGGCTCCTCTGGGCTGGGCTACCAGCACCTGCAGCCCCAAGGGAGACCCCAGAAGCTGCCCCAAAAAAGGAACCTTGAGGTTCCTTCCCCGGCAGTGCTCCCACATGGATCACATCCCACAGCAGCCAGGAGAGCGCAGGGACAGGAAGGAAAATCATTTTGGGGAGGGCAAGCTGTGGTTTTGCCACCCCCAGGGCTGGCAAAGAGGGGCACTCCACACCCCCCTGCCAGCCACCATCCTCTCCCTCCTCCGCAGGGCTGGGATGTGCCTCTCCCAGCATCCCATGGCTCTGGGCTGGCAGGGATGGCACGGATGGACAGCCTGGCAGTGCCCTCCGGTGCTCCCGCTCCCCTGCCACCAGCCTGGCCCTGCCCTGGGGTCCCACTTTCCCGGGGGGGCTCCTTGGGACATCCCCATGGGGCTGCTCTGGGCAGGGCAGCGCCAGAGCCGCTGGAATCTTCTCCTGGCAGGACGAGTTGGGCCGGGTGCTGCCCGGGCACCCCGACCCCGGAGAGGGCATCCTGAGAGTGGGGGGCAGAGCCTGCCGCGGCCGGGGGGGCACCGTGGGGGTGTGGAAAAGAGGGGAGGATGGGGAGGGATTTCTTTTCCGAGCGAAGGTGGGTGGCGTGCGGGGATGCCAGCTGGCGATGGGCTCTATTTCTACTGACAAGGCTTTACCCTGTAGGTGTGAGGAATTCCAATTAAATATTCAGCCTATTTGTCTGTGTGTGGGAGAGGGTTTGCTGTGCAGGAGGAAAGCCTCACATTCAGCTCCGGAGCTAACCATTAAGAGAGAAATTAGCTCAGTTCATCAAGGGAAGCCAGCGGAGGGTTTTCCCTCGCTCTCCTACCTTGTTCCACCAACAGCGGGGAGCGAACCCAGCGCGTTCGGCAGGGGAGCGCCTGCACCGAGAGCCAGCAGCGCTTCCCAGGCCGGGAAAAGTCATTTTCCCCCATGCCTGGGGGACGGGATCCCGGCTCAGCCCACCCCAGAGGCTGCCGAGGGCGATCGATGTGGCGGGCGAGGGGTCGGAGGCGTTGGGGCACTGCGGATTTATTTAATTGCTCTCGCATTTACCGGCCACCTCCTTTCCCAGTCGTTTACAAGACACTAATTAATCACTGGGAAGCGAAAGCTCTCGCTTCTAGATGATCTTTTTAAGGTGGGAATGCCCCGTGAGAGTCGATGCCTTATCGATAAGGGGCCCTTTAGCTGGCGGATGGGATCGATGGGGCTGCAACGATCGTCCCTCGCCACCCCCGCGGGTTTGGGGTCGGGTTCAAGGCAACTGAGAGGCTCCGGAGGGTGGAAAATCCCTCAGGAATACACCCAGGCCATCAGCTGGGCGAGAGATTGGGGTGAAAAATGGCATTTTGGTACCAGGATGCTCCTTGAGCATCACTGGCACAAGAGCAGGATCCTGCACTGGGGGAGTTTGGGGGAGAATTGTGCTTCCAAAAAAAAAAAAAAAAGCCCTAAAAAAAAAGCCACCACGGAGCTGATTTTACCGTTTTCTGGAGCTTGACGTGTTTTTGCCCTTTTGAAATAACTTTCCATCTCAGAATACCCAAATTTTAAATAGAACCTAAAGTGACGAGAATAAAAAAAAAAAAAAAAGAAGAAGAAGATGACTTTTTCATGAAACCACAAACGATATCCTGTTTTCCTGCTCTGTTTTGAGGAAAAGAAGTTGCTCCTGATGGGAATGAAGCCGTAATTTCCTTCTCCTGAGGGAAAGCAAATGTCCAGGCTGCCCCAGGTGAGGGGCACTGGTGGGGACTCAGGTCCTGGGACTTCCCTCTCCACATTTTAAATAAAAAACACCTGGAAGTTGAGGCCAAATATATTTTGGAGGAAGATGAAGGTGATGGGCTGCCATGAGAGGGGGGGATATGGGACTTTTAGGGGTGTCCCAGTGCTGCTTTGTCCCCTTGGCTGATCAAACCAGACAATGGTGCTTGGCCCCACTGGGAGGAGGAACTGGTTTTAAAGGGCTGAAAATCCTCACTGGGAATTTCAGGCAGGAAAATGAATCCTTTGGTCCAATCCAGCCCTTCTGCCTCCAGACCCAGGCCGTGGGGACTGTCCTGCCATCCCTGGGACAGACTTCCCACCCCTGGGACAGACTTCCCACCCGTGGGACACGGTCACCAGGGACTTTCCTGATGCATCTGGGAGTTCCAAAGGAACTTCACGGGGAAGGAAAAGCTTGCTTGGATCCTGTGGGATGCTCCCAGCCATGCTGAGCTTCCCAACCTTCTCCCCCCCCAACAGGATGCAGAGATCCCTGCCCCCTTCCCAGACTGCAGAGTGAAGGAAGGAGTTTTCCAACCCCTTCCCATACACAGGATGCAGGGATGAGCTTCCCTGCCCCCTTCCCATACTTCAGAGTGAAGGAATGAGTTTTCCTGCCCCTCCTGATCCCAAGCATGGGATGCAGGGATCAGCTTTCCTACCCTTTTCCTCGTGCATGGAAGGCAGAGAGGAGCTTCCCTACCCTTCTCCATTCACGGGATTCAGGGATGAGCTTCCCTGACCCATTCCCATACTGCAGAATGAAGGAATGAGTTTTCTTACCCTCTTGCCCATCCACAGGATTCAGGGATGAGTTTCCCTGACCCTTTCCATATCCAGAATTCAGGGATGAGCTTCCCTGACCCTTTCCATGCCCATGATTCAGGGATGAGCTTCCCTGATCCTTTCCATGCCCAGAAGTCAGGGATGAGCTTCCCTGACCCTTTCCATGCCCAGAATTCAAGGATGAGCTTCCCTGCCCTGCCATACTCAGGATTCCGAAGCCTCACAGAGTTTCTCATCAATCCCAAATCCTGACAGATTCATGGGGCACAAAACACCTTTTTGGGGGCCGAGCATCCCATCGAGGAGCAGAACCCCTCCGGGACGAGCCCCGCACCTTTCCCCATCGCACGGGATCACCGCGGCAGCACGGGACCACCACCCGTACCCATCCACACAATTCCTTTCCTCCAAAAATCCAAACCCGGGGACTCCATAGCAACCCGCAGCTCCGGGGTCTGACTCCAGCGCTTCTCTCGGCGCTGTCACTTCGTCTCAGGCTACCCCCGGGTAGGTGTGAGGAACTCCAATTAAGCATTCCGCTGGCTCCCTGTGTGGGGGGACAGGCTCCGCTGTGGAGGAGGGAAGCCTCGGCGGTGACTAATCGCTCAGACACCGGGTGTCTGTGGCACCAGGGGAGGGCAGGCAGAGGGTTTTCCTTCACCGTGCAGCTGCCTCTGCATTCCCTTTTCGGGAGCGATAGCGGCTCCCCGCCGGGCTCGGGGGCTCCCGGGCGGAAGCTGGAAAGATCCCAAGCATCTTTCCGGCGATGCCGCCGCTGCCGCTGCGGATCTCTCTCTGCTGCCGCAGCCTTTGCTGCTCTCTGCCTTGCACAGACGCAGGGGAACTTTTTTTTTTTTTTCCAGGGAAAACCACATTCCCGGGGAAAATTATTATTTATTTCTGCTGTTGGGTTCTATCCCTCCAACACAGTCACAGTGAGGGGGTGACCCTCTGCCTTTTCAGTTTTCCCTCTGTTTAATCTGAGGAAGTTTGGGATGGAATCAAAACTCAGATCCTGAGTAAAGCTGATGCATCCCCTGCCGTGGAGGTGCTTTGGTGGCCTTTGGATGAGCACCTCCAAATTTGGGCGAGCATCATTAAATGTGGGCGCTGAGCCCCAAAATGAGTGTGTGGCCCTGCCCGGGGAGCGGAGCAGAGGATCCCACCCTCGGCCACCCCTCCAGTCCTGACTGAGACGTGACAAACCTCAGCACCATGAGCCCCATGCAACCATCGCTTCCCACATCCTCCCATTCCCTATGGAAAATCCCAGCTCCACGCACCCAGCTGGATGAGGGGGACCCCAAACCCCCCAAAACTGCCCCCCTTGCCCGGAGCCAGGACACCTCCCTGGGGGACAGCGACAGAGGGTGACACCGAGGGGTGGGACACGCGTGGCGGTCCCAGCCTGGCGACGCTGCCCCACTCCACGGGGACACCGAGGCTCTTCCCCAGCCTTTGGCTGCCCGAGCCGGGCCGAGGGGCGGCAGCGGGCCCGGCCCAGCCGCGGCTTCGCCCCCGCTCCCCGGGGAGGCGAGAAGGGGGCCGGCGGCCGCCCCCCGCCACCGCCGTGGGCAGCGGCAGGATGTGCTGTCCCTCCCCTGCACTTCCCAGCGAGCACTTTACATAACTTCTGCTGCTTAGTCACAGCTTCGACTCTTTTTTTTTTTTTTTCCCCTTTCCCTTTTTTTTTTTTTTTTTTTTTTTTTTGGAGCGATTTTCTCAGCCGCATCAGAGCGCGAGTCATTTCGGCAAGGGAAGTCCCTTCCTTTCTTCCGTTCCCTTGGTAACTGCACAAATTTGCTCTTCAAATGATTCATGACCGGGGTGCTGTAGGAGTTCCCTCCTCCAACACAAATCGCTCCCACACAACCACACATGCCCGATTAATCATTGATCAGTGTCTCTTCCGCAAGGTACGCCCGGCTCCAGCGCTCTCCTCCGGCCACCACCGCGGCCTCCAGGATGTCCCTGAGGTCCCTGGATGCTCACAGGTGTCCCCAAATAGGGGACACAGGCAAGCGTTTGGAAGAAATCCCATTCCCGGACAGATTATACAGGCTGTAAATTAAATATTCCCGTGGTAGCGGGATGGGCTGGTGACAGGAGCCAGCGATGGGACTGGAGCTCAGCGCTGCTGGTGGTGATGGATAAACCTTCCCTGAACTCCCAACTGCATCAGCTTTACTCAGGATCTGAGTTTTGATTCCATCCCAAACTTCCTCAGATTAAACAGAGGGAAAACTGAAAAGGCAGAGGGTCACCCCCTCACTGTGACTGTGTTGGAGCCCAACAGCAGATAAAAAGCCAGAAAAGAGCTAGAAAAAACCAGAAAAGTCCTTTTTGTACCCCTGGTAAGCAAAATGCCACGAGGCCGAGCATCATCCCAGGGCCGTGGTGCTCCTCACACACCTGCACCTGCAGGGAAGCACCTTGGGATGGAAGTGGGAGCTTGGCTGCCAGGAATACCTCAGCTAGAAAATAAAATTAATCTGTGAAATCTCTCCCTGCCGTTTTTTTTTTTAATAGGTTTTATCTGATTTATTCTCTCCTCGTTAAGAGGAGCCAATTAACAAACCATCGTTTAAATAAACAGCAGCCAGAGTGTTTGTAACCTTGGCTTTATTGAATTGTGACAAATTAGTAGCCTCTGCATGTTAAATGAAACAGAAGCATAGAGGGGATAAAACCCTGAATTCCCACCTGGATAACGATCCTTGCTGTGGACGTGGAGCAGAGGGAGCAACTCTTGGCCAGTGTGGAAAAATCCCAAATTACCCCAAAACCTGGCAGGTTTTTGGGTGTTGAATATTTCAGCACTGCGGCTTCACCCTGAATTCATCCCTAGGGAATGGCAGGGTTGGGATCAGCTGTGGGACAAGGCTGGGGTGTGGATAAACCTGAGCAGCCCCGGGAGCCTCTCAGAAACATCATTAACACCCCATTCATCACGATTATTAGGATTATTTAGGATAATAATCCTAAAAGGCACCTCTGTGCTAAGCCTGGCATCCCGCAGCTCCAATGGAGGGAGCGGCATTCCCAAGGGTTGTGTGTGCCAGGCCTGCCCTACCCTCCCTCCCAGAAGGAAGGGGGATTTTGGGATGCTTTCCCCCTTTTTCCTACTCCCCAAAGGGTGCAAGCAACACTCTGCATCCTCCCCGTCCCTGCTGCATCCCGGCTGTGGCATGGCCGTTCCCAAAATCCAGCAGAGCCATTGCTGGTCCCGCGGGCGCCTCCAGCTCCTGCTGTCCCGGTGGGAATTGCTCAGCACAGCTCTCTGCAGCGGCTTTGGGAGCGCAATTACCTGGGAGCGTTAATTACACTCCAGGTGAGCACAAAGCCGAGCAGGGCAGCTGAGCCAGCAGCTCCTGCGGGGTGGGAATGCCGGGATTTGCAGGGATGCAGCAGTGGGATTAACCCTCGGCACCCCAGGACACAAATTCCCTCTGGACAGAGCACCCCAGCACTGATGGGAATCGTGGAATGATGGAATTGTTTGGGTTGGAAAAGCCCTCTGAGATCATCGAGTCCAACCAACCCCCCAGCACTGCCAGGGCCAGCACCAAACCGTGTCCCCAAGTGCCACATCCACATGGCTTTAAAATCCCTGCTGGAACAGTGACCCCACCACTGCCCTGGGCTGGACAACCTCCACAGGGAAGAAATCTTCCCAATATCCAACCTAAACCTCTCCTGGCACAACTTCTGTTGTGTCATTTGATACCTGGGAGACAAAACTGATCCGTGCTAGCCCACAACCTCCTTCCAGGCACAGAATCTCCTTTCAAACATCTCTCAGGATGGGAAATTCATGGAATCAAGAATGGTTTGGGTGGGAAGGGATCTGAAATCTCACCCAGTTCCATGGGCAGGGACATCTTCCACTGGCCCAGGTTGCTCCAAATCCTGTCCAGCCTGGCCTTGGACACTTCCAAGGATCCAAGGGCAGCCACAGCTTCTCTGAGAAATCCATCCCAGGGTCTCACCACCCTCACAGGGAAGAATTCCTTCCACAGGAGCTTGGAGAGCAAAGAAAACTTCCCCCTGAGCTGCACTTTCTCTACTTATTTTGGGGTTTTTTTTTCCTTTTTTTTTTTCTAATTTCTTTTATTAATAAAGGCTTCATTAATGAGCAGCGACAGAAACTCACACCAGGGAACTGAGTATTCCGAGGAGCCAAGTCATCAATTAAACCAACATTTCCCTCTGTTCTTTCCCTTTCAAACCCTCGGTTTCATCACCAAAAAGCAGAGTCGAGAGGGCTCCAGCGAGGAGGAACAATAGCAGGGTACCAACTCCTACATCTGCCCCTTCTCCCCCGCAGCGAGGCGGGGATCAGCGATCCCACAATCCCACGGATCTGTGGGAATCATGGATGTTGCATGGCACACTCAAAGAAAGCTGCCCCAGAACCTCCAGCAGCTCCCAAAATGTGGGACCCCCTGTCTGCAGGGCACCAAAAACTGATTTTTTACCCCCCCTTGCATCAATTAATGATGAAAAATCATTCCTTGCCCTGACTTTTTTCTCCTGCTGGTTTGGTGAATGCGCCTGGACCACGAGCGGTCGGCAAAAGTGTCCCCAAGGTGTCCCTACAACTCTTCACCCAGCAGCCGAGGAGCTGGAACAGCAGCAGTGAGCAATTAACAGCTGATCTCTCTGATTTTTGATAAATCCAGCATTCTGGAGAGGCTGGAGCCGCTTTCCATGCGCTCCAGAGGAAAAGTTTCCCGCAGAGCACCCGTCCCTTTGGGATGGGGACAGGTTCAGGGGACAGGGCCGTGGGCACAGGCGAGCAGTCCGTGACCTGCAGCTCCATTTCCATCCTTCCCTTGTGCAAAAACCCCATAATTTTTAAGGTTAATAAAGCCCTTGTTTGCTTAAGACAGCACCTGTTTCTATGGTGACACTCGCAACCCGGAGCCTGTTTATCAACGGCGACGCCGCGCGCGGTGACAAGCGCGGCCACCGCCGGGGAAGACACGGCGGGGAAGGCCAGCGGTGCTGCCAGGACCTCTGGGGACAGCGCTGCCACCATCCCTCGGCACCCAAATGTGCCAGGACCCATCTGTGGGATCCCCGCTCTGCCCCACAAAGCCACCGGCGGGGCTGGAGCAGCGGGAGCGGGGGGAAGGCGGGCTGAG
Source organism: Chloebia gouldiae (assembly GCA_003676055.1). Classification (NCBI taxonomy): domain Eukaryota; kingdom Metazoa; phylum Chordata; class Aves; order Passeriformes; family Passeridae; genus Chloebia; species Chloebia gouldiae. Next base: position 86,175 of record QUSF01000224.1, on the reverse strand, counting down.
CGATGGGTGGGAATGGCTCTCCTTCAAAAACATTGGATCCACTCCCCCTATCCGACCCCACGGCTGCCCGTGGCAGCTCCGTGCCTCAGTTTCCCCGGCGCCCTGCCCTGGGAAGGGGTTGGTGGCCGATCCAAGCGGCGCCGGTGGCAGCAGAGCCCGGCGGGTCCCGCTCGGTTCCATCCTGGCGCAGGATTTCTCCCGGCTGGCAGAACCCGTTTCCATAACGACTTTCTGTTACAAACATATTTTGATAAAAATAAAGTTAAAGCGGCGAGGCTTTAGTGGAGTACAAATTTGCTGCTCTCGCCCTCCCCCTTCCTCCTCCCCGAGGAGGGGGAATAAAGATGGAAAGCTTTCCATTTGAAGGGCAGTATTTTCTCCCTTCTTTTTCTTTCCTCACTGAATACAAAATGGAAAACCTTGTTTACCGGGGATTCGCTGTAAACCGGTTCCGACTCTGCCTGGTTACCTGATGCTCTACAGTATGTACAGGATAATGTGATAAATTCATTTCCAATTCACTGCATTATCCTTTGAATATTTTAATGACTCATTGAATGGAGTAAGAAAAAAAAAGAGAGAGGAAAAAAAAGCTATTTCAAATGAACAATTATGCTGCATTAGAGTAAAGGCTGATTATATTTAAACACTGCTTCCATGGATAACGGGACATATCGACCTCCGCCTATAAGAGCTAATTTGGCTCTTATCTCTAAATAATTTTACACTGCAAATTACCATGAAAACCTAAAGGGCTTTAAAAACATTCATCAAAAGATATTATTCCACTTTGTAGCAACATTTTTATTTAAATTATTTTGAATAGGAGTGAAAGCATCTCTCTGTTTGACAATCGGAGCGGTGACGGAGCAGCGGCTGATAAGGAACGGCGAGCGGTGCCGAGGGGATGGGATGGTTCCATCCCAAAAACCCACCTGGGAGAGCAAATCTCGAGCCAAACCCCAAAGCTGGTGGCGTGCCAAAGTACTGCAGCACCCAGGAGTGGCATTTAGTGCTGCTGGAGCTGCTTCCCTCCAACTGGGGGATGGCAAAGCCTGGGTGACGCTGGAGGGATGCCAGAGCAACACGCAAGTGGTGCTGGGGGAGGCTGGGGTGACACCCAAGGGAGGCTGGGGTGACACCCAAGGGAGGCTGGGGTGACTCCCAAGGGATGCTGGGGTGACACCCAAAGGATGTCGGGGTGACACCCAAGGGATGCCGGAGTGACACCCAAGAGATGTAGGGGTGACACTCATGGG
>QUSF01000224.1:44344-57177 GCA_003676055.1 Chloebia gouldiae | reverse complement strand
ATTTTAGGTGAGTGCAGCATTTTGGGGGCTCAGCATTTTGGTGAGCTGCAGCATTTTAGGGTGGCTCAACATTTTGGTTGACCTCATCAGCGCTGCTGCTCCCCTCCTCTTCCCACTCACCAAATATTTGTTTAACGAGGGAATTCCCGTCCTTGCAGGGAGCGCGGCTGCCTCCAGCATTCCCAAACCCTGGAAAACCTCTGGAGAGAGCGAGCCCCGGCCACAGCTGCGGCGTGGAGGTGACAACCCCTCGCACTGGGCACTTTTCACCCTGAGCCCCCCGGGCTGTGCTGGAGGGAGAGCGGCCACCTCGCGGTGTCCTCCGGTGCCACCACATCGTGTCACCCCCTCCCATCGCCGCCCGCCACGCGGCCGCTTTGATCCGCTGCTTAATTCCCATTAATTCCCGCTTCCCATTAATTCCCGATCAGGCTCTGAACCTTCTCGCCGCGATGCCGAGATCAAATGCGTAGTTAAGAGACAGTCGGGCCGGGGGGAACATGAAAGGGAGAAGTTTTGTTTCAGGATTTTCATCCCGGCGAGGCGGCGCCGGGAAGCGGCGGAGTCGCGAGCCGAGAGCTCCCTCTGCTCCCAGAAAAAACCTTCCAGGATTCCAAACGCTCCCAGCCTCCTTCCCCGGCCTTGCAAACTCGTCACACCCCCAGGGGACAGGCACAAGCTGCTGCACAGGGAAATGTTTGCTCCAGGGGATGAGTTGTTGATTAAAAAAAAAGTGGCAGGAAAAGGATAAAATGGTCACAAAGCCCGTGGCACCCCAAAAATGCATCAGCTCCTACAGCAAGGGAGACCCCAGGATGTAAAATATCCTCTATAAATCATAAATATCGGATTTATCCATTGATTAGAGACAGCCCGAGGCAAATGGCAGCACTTGGAGCTCCCCCAGGGATGGAGGAAAATGAGGGAATTTGTGTTTCCATGGTTTGGGAAGTGAAATAAATAAATACCAGGCCAGCAAGGGGGATTTGGGGCAAAGAAGAGCTCAGCACCCAAAATTCAGGGGAAAATCAGTGTGCAAAAAACTATTTCAATTCCAGTGAAAACGTATTTTATTAGAGGAAGCAGATTCATCTTTGATCCTGGATCCCAAGAAAAGCAATATCCAGGGCTGTGATATCCCATCTCGCAGGGAAAATGAGTTATTAAAGCACAAGATGAATGGCTTGCAGTGCAGCTAAGTGCTCCAGTTAAGAGAAAATAGTTCTAAACTTACTCTTTGCCCCAAAACACATTCCTCCCCCTCATCCCCGGGCCTCGGCTCTCCCCTCGGGTGAAGCTCGCTCCTGTGCCTCATTTTTTTATGACTTATCAAAATTCCGGAGGGGAAATTTTAATAGAAGTAAAAATAAGGTGAATTTAGACGGGTGGTGATGCTTGGGTTTTTTGGGGTTTCTTTTTTTTTTCTTTTCTCCTCCCCTTCCCCCAACATTAAAAAAAAAAAATACACATGAGGAATAAAAATAACCCGGATAAGTTCAGTTGTGGGGAAGGAGGGAGGATGTAAATGAAGGAGCATTCTGATGGAGAGCAGCGCTCCCGAGCAGGGCGCCTCGCCCCGCGCCTCGGCTCTGCATGAATAAATAGGGATAAAAATGTAACACACGCAGCTCCTATCCCAGCACCTCGAGAGGGCTCCTCTCCTCGCAGGCTGGAGCAGCACAAGCCACCAGCATTCCTGGATTTTTGGTATTTAGAGGAAAAAAAAATGTTGAAATGGTGATTTTGGTGGGGTGCCCTGCTGGTTTTGGAGCCCCTCCCTCAGGTATTGAGGCTGGTGGTGCAGATCCACCGGGGGCAGTGGGAAATGAGGGATTTTTCCCCAAATCCTTGGATCATTGCAGCTGGAGGAGAGCTCCAGGATCACCAGGTCCAAACTGTGCCCAGTTCCTGCTTTGTCACCAGCCCAGAGCTCTGAGTGCCACGTCCGGGCGTTCCTTGGGCTCCAAACCTCCCTTGCAAGGTTTAACAACCCTTCCCATGAGGAAATTCCTGCTCATGTCCAACCTGAACCCCCCCCTGGGATGATCCCACGAGCTCCAGGAGCGCTCAGGATGCGGCCACCTCCTCCACCAAGCCATCCCCGATGCTTTCTTTGAGTTCCACACGGAATCTCATCACAAAAATCCCTTTCCTCCCAAGATCCAAAGGAAACGGGGATGCTGGGAAGTCACCCAGTGACTCAATTCCAAATCCGTGCTGAGAGGTGAGGCCACCCCAAAACCTCCCGGCGAGGCACCCGCAGCACATCCCAGCAGCCGGATTTTCCCCGGCACCGCGGACTTTTCCCACTCCTTTCCACGCTGCCATCGCTGCTTTTCCCCCCTCCCCAGGCAGGATCTCCCGACCCCCCCCCCTCCCCGGCTGCCTGGCTCCGCGTTACACAACCCTGCTCGGGAGATCCTACGTGGGCAGCCGTGGGTTTTCCTGGGAATCGACAGCAGCTCTCGCTGCAGCTCAGCAGAACATGAGCATCTTACATAAACAGCCCCGCGAGTTCCCCTGCGTGGGGGCTGCCCGCAGCCCCCCGGGCTGGGAGGCAGCGCTGGGAGCCGCCTTTCCCCCCCTCCCCATCCCCATCGCCATCCCCATCCTGCTTTTTTTAATTTTTTTTTTTCCCTTTAAAGCAACCCAAACCCTTGTGGGGGAAAAAGGCAGCGCGCTCGAAAGAGAGAGAGAGAGAGAGAGAAATGACTCAAGTGTTTTGTAACTTGTCACATTCGGAGCTGCAATTTGGAGGCAGGAAGGAGGGATCCAAAATAGTCGCCCCAACCCCGGATTGTATAACCGAGATCCCCCCCACCAGCCCCTCCCCTCGCGCCAAGGAAAGAAAAAAAAAATTTAAAAAAAGAGAAAAAAAAAAAAGGGGGAATTTCTGCTGGAGATGGCAGCTGGAAAAAGAAAAAGGCAGGCGAGCTCGGGGTTGTTATAGCGCAGGAAGGAGCCCCCAAATTGGGAAGAATTACTCATCCATGGAAAAAAGCTCCTGTGCTGGCGGGGAGGCACCGGGAAGATGCTGCAGGGGAGGAGGGAAAGCTCCCGGGAATGAGGCTGCGAGCCCAGGGGTGAGGCTGAGCTCCCCGGGATGCTCCCCGCAGCGGGAGGGGAGGTTTGGATGGTTGGGAAGTGCAGCTGGAGCGGCAGAGCAGGACAGGGCAGGATTCCCTGCCAGGCAGGGACCTGGCAAGGGCTGCTGAAGGGCATCCGCTGCCAAAATTGGGGTTCGGAGCAGGCTCGAGGCATCCCAGATGCCGGAGCCGGGCTGGGAGATGCTTGGATAACCCCACGGCAGGGTGGCAGCGGGGTCAGGGTGTGTTTGCCCGGCAGACGCCTCTCCCACACCTCGCTGCCCTCCACCCAGCCCCTGGCAATTCCCAATTCCCAGATTTTTTCAGCCACGTATCCAGCAGCTTGTCACATCCCGGAGAAACCCGGGAGAGCCTGGCTGCTCCCAGAGCCCTCTGAAAATCAGGGAGAGCAACACCTGCCTGGAGAGGGGAGAGTGATGGAGCAGAAAACACCCAATACACCCAGCCCAGTATTCCAGAGGTCCTGGAGCCTTTCCCAGCCAAAAAAAAAAATGTCCAGAGCTGCGGAGCAGGGAAACTCCATGGAATCAGAGGAGCTGGGGAGACGAGGAGGATGCCAGGAAGATGAAGGGGAGCCATGCCCAACTCCCCCATAATCAAACACAATTCCAAACCCCATAAATTCAATTTTCAAGCACCAGGAGCATCGGGAGGAACCTGCCTGCTGCTATAAACCCTCCTGCCCACCCCAAATGCCATTAATTCCTTTTGAAAAAGCCAAGGCGGGTCCGGGGCATGTCAGGAGACACCACGAGGGTGACAGGTCCCCTTGGGGCTCATTGATCTGCCATCGATCACCCCGTGGAAGCTCTGAAACCCAGAGGGGCTCCAGGCTCTGCGGGGGCAGCGCTTCCTAAGGGTCTCCTCAAAAATAAATCGTGGATTTGGGATGAGGGGAGGGATCTTTGCAGCTTTTTTCTCCAGTGTCACCTTGGTTAAAGGCTCTGAAATTCCAAGTGCCCGACGCCCACACTGGCACATCACAGGCTGTGGCATGCCGGGAAAATCCAAAGATGGGGCAAAGGGGAAAGAAAAATCAGATTGTTTTCAAAAGATTCATCTGCTCCTACAACTCAGTTTCATTCTTCAATTAATAAAATTCTTGTAAAATCTGTATTTTTTTTATGCCAGGCCCACCTGGCAGGTGCATCCCTGCAGCTTCGGGATTTGCAGGTGAAAATAAAGTGGCTATAAAGCACTTGCCTGTGCAATATACTGAGACAAAAAGCAAAATTCCCAGCAAATTCCCCACCACAGCACGATCACACCTTCCCCAGGATATTCCACTGGAATCCTGGAGGGCCCCTGGCACATCCCATCCCCTCAGACACACCAGAACCAATTCCCACAGGTTAATTCCATACCAAACATACATCTGAGGGAGCCACGCAATTATCTCAGGGAGCGAAGCGTTGATGGATGGAACTTTTAATTACCAAACCTTCTCATCCTCCCCCATGCACAAAAAGTGCATTTTCTGGCATGTTTATTTAATAATAAAACACGGCCAAATTCCGCATTGGTTGAACACGTGCGAGGGGCACGGGAAGGACGAGACGAGCTGAAATCTGTTTTGTCACCAGAGCTGGGAATTTTAAGTTCCTTTGATCTCTCTGCCTCCGAAGCTGCTGGGGAAGGAGAGAGGGGAGAGCAGCGCACGGAGAACGTTATCCCAGGGCGTGGAGGGGCTCAGGGATGGATCCCAGCTCCTGCCTCCGCACGTGCCAGGGATGTGGAGACTGACAGCTCCGCTCCCGCACGCGTCCCCATCCCTCCATGTCCCCAAAGAGCAGGGAAAGCACAAGCCTTAATTCCCATGGACAGGGCTAAAGGGTGCCCCTGTCACCCATCAGTATCATTTAAGGCTTGGGAAGTGCCCAATTCCCGTCGGGAACGCCCGGTGGAGCTCCGTGCTCAAATCAGTCTTAATTTCATTTGGTCCTTCACACCCGTGGTCTGCTCCGCGCGTCCCCCGCGGGACGGCGACGCCGAGCCACCCGTCCCGGTCCCCGGCAGCTGCCACGGGAAAACCCGGCCGGCATCCGGGAGCAGCGGCGGCTCCAGCCCGCTGGAGCCCAGCGTGATCGAGGTTACTCATTCCCAGCGTAAAGACGTGCGGAGGTTGAGGTCCCCCTCCCTCCCCTTCCTTCCTTCCTTCCCTTCGCGAGTAAATCCTCCAGCAGGAATTTTTTTCCCCCCTTCCTTGGAAATTCACAGCCAACCTGCTAATGAGTCTTTGTGAAACTTGTGCCTTCTTACCTCTAATTTTACAGCCTGTTCGGATTTGAGCTCTGTGGACAGCCTCACATTTGGTTGGGAATTATAGGCTGAGTGGCTGTTCTCTCCTATTATTGTGCTGTCAATCTCCTATTAGCACATTATAATATGCTACACTGAATGCATCTGTTCTGTAGATCACAAGTCCTAATTGTCATTTGTTGAATCACTTTGTCTTATATGATTGTTAAGCAATTATTTCACCCAAAGCAGCTTAAACTTTGATTACTGTATAGTGTTTACAGGGATCAAAGGGAGAAATCAGCGGCGGTTTCAAACATTTTTTTTTGCTGTGGAAAACGAGGAGCGAGCGGGAGATGCCGAGGCACGGGGATGACCTGGAGGTGCTTCCCGGCCTCCTGCCTTCGGGGGGACGATGTTTGTCCCGGGTGCTTAAAGGTCCAGGGGAGGTCAGGAGATGGATGTGAAGTGACATTCCTGCCAGGATTGCTCTTGGAACGAGGCTCTCCTGGCGCGTGGCACCAGCTGCTCACCGGTCCCCTCCGCTGGGGGAGAACACCCTGGGATGTTGTTGAGCCACTCCAGCCATTCCCATCATGGGGAAAACATTCCTGCCTCCCAAAAGGATGGGAATTGGAGCAGCACCTGGCTCGGAGGGGTCACATCCCGAGTAAATCCCCCATGGAAGCGGCGGTGGGGGTCAGCAGAGGACAGGGCCCAGGCAGCATGCAGAGCTCTCAGCACACACATTTATTTTGGCTTTGCCACCCCGCTCCCAAGCCCTCAGAGAGGCCCTCTGGAAGCTCAGATCCCTCACAGTCCGGGGTGCTGGAATGCCACGGAGCGATCCCAGGCCATGGGAACCCAACCCAGCAGGGCTGCAGGGAGAGGTTCATCACCGGGGGCTTGGGCTAATCCCGGGATTCTCGGGCTGACAGCAGCGGGAAGGAATGTGGGGCCATTGTTTCTGAGGAGCCCAGACAGGACTGAGAGAGGGAGAAAACCACGCTGGTGGCTCCTCAGCTCCAGACGGCTCCATGAGCCAGCAGGGATACACAAACTGTCAGAAATCTTCTGCTTCCAACCATCTCCTCCAGCAAGGCGTGGATGGAACCTGAGAGCCACAAAAAGGTCCCTCCCCAGCCAGCTGCACGTCCCCTCCTGCCACCCCTGCAGCACATCCTGGGAGGAGATGGAACAAAGCCGCCCTTGCCTTTGTTGAAATGAATGAATTTCAGCGCAGGAATGATTGCCCCAATAATGGGAACACAAAACTCTTTGTGAATCAGGCCCGTCCCCAGCCAGGCCACCAAGAGCTTCACAAAATGGGGAGAATCAGGGAAAGGAACCAGAGTGGATTTTCTGTGGGTTCTTGGGAGAAGCTCCTCCTCCTCCTGCTGCTCTTCCCTCCCTGGGCTCCCGTCCCCAAGGGCAGCTCCAGGTCCCAGGACCTCTCCAGCCCCACCCCGGGGTGCTGGTCACAGGTTTGGGCACAAAAAGCTCAAAGCCACCCCTGAGGGTCCCATCCCAAGGGTCACACAGCTGAGGGGGCTTTTCCAGCTGCCCTCCCAGCCCCACTTCATCCCAGCTTGGGAATGCTTTTATCCCAGAGAGCTGCGGGCCACCAGGAAGGAGCTGAGCTCGGGGATGTGCAAATTGGCTGCTTGCAAAAACAAGTTGTAAAATGTTACATTTGGGGTAGAAACCCTGAGAAAAACACTTTATTTCTAGATTTTGTCACAAAAAAAAAACCCTCAAATTCCTTCCTGTATCCTAAAAAAGTGATGGCAAAGAAGCCTCTAAGGAAGTTGTCAAACCTTGGGATGAAAATAAATCTGGAGGAGCAGGTAAAAGGTAGCGGCTCCAGCACAGGTAAATTGCTTTTTAACAAGGAGACAAGGCCCATCCCTGGCATCTGCCGTATGTTTTTATAAAGCCCAGAAATATGTTTTTAAAAGGCCAGTAAATAAAGTTCCTATCGATTTGATCTCCAGTGTAATCTGTTTTTCTGTCTGCCACCACGAGTGGTAATAAAAGGGAATCAGGGGACGCGGGTTTGGGTTAATGCAGCGATCCATCATCGTCGGGGGCTTTGCTACGCTGCACAATCGAGAAACTGCCCCAAATTGGTGCAAGGGCCAATTTTCTTTTCCAATTTATTTTTGCTTGAGCGAAGCAATATCGAGGCAGGACAAGGAGGATGCGTTTCCCGTCCTTCCAGATGTTCCCCGGGCTGGGAAAGGGCCTCCAGCAACTCCCAGGACGGGGATTTTGGGAAGGTGCTGTGGGTGCTTGGATGTCTGGGGGTGTTTGAGGTCAGGTCTTTGCAGTGGGACCCAAAGGGGGATTGGGATGGGCTCAGGAGAGTTTTCCAGTGAGGACTGGGCATTCCAGGGCTGCATCTCCCATGGATTGGACATCCCAGAGCTGATCTTCCATGGACTGAAAATCCTCAACATCCCAGGGCTGATCTCCCATGGACTGAAAATCCTGAAAATCCCAGATCTCATCTCCCATGAATTGAAAATCCTGAACATCCCAGGGTTGATCTCCCATGGATCAAACATCCCAAACATCCCAGGGCTCATCTCCCATGAATTGAAAATCCTGAACATCCCAGGGCTGATCTCCCATGGATGGAACATTCTGAACATCCCTGGAGTGATCTCCTATAGATTGAACGTTCTGACCATCCCAGAGCTGATCTCCCATGAACTGAACATCCCAGATTTGATCTCCCATGAATTGAACATGCCAAACATCCCGGGGCTGATCTCCCATGTACTGAAAATCCTGAACATCCCAGAGCTGATCTCCCATGGCTCAAACATCCCAAACATCCCAGGGCTGATCTCCCATGAATTGAAACTCCTGAAATCCCAGAGCTGATCTCCCATGGATGGAACATTCTGAACATCCCTGGAGTGATCTCCTATAGATTGAATGTTCTGACCATCCCAGAGCTGATCTTCCATGAATTGAAGACCCCAAACATCCCAGAGCTGATCTCCCATGGATTCAGCATCCTGAACATCCCAGGGCTGATCTCCCATGGATCAAACACCCCAAACACCCCAGGGCTGATCTCCTGCTGTTCCCAGATCTCTGCCCACCAGCACAGAGCAGTTCAAGGCTGTCCTCCAGGGTACCCAAACCATCCAGAACCGCTCTCCTGCCCCTGGCAGTGCACCCCTGGCTCCTTTCCCTGAGCCTGCTGCTCACTGAGATGTCCCCACACACAACGGGTGCTCTCATGGCACTAAAAACTGCCCCAAAATGGGGGTTTTTTGGCAGTAAATGGATGTTGGATAAAGCTGGCTTCGACAGCTCAGTGTTTAAATGTGACAAAATATTCAAATCCACCCTAAAATGACGCAGTGAAGTCCCCCAGGCCAGATTTTGCTGCCGTCACAGCTCAGCTTTGCAAGATGCCACCCCACTTCCAGCTCCTTCGCCCCAAACCATCGATGGTCCCTTCCCTGAGCAGCGGCAGGGACGGACCTGGGGCACAAAGGTGACGCCAAACCCATCCCAAATATCTGGGACAAGAACGGGAAACCTCCCATTCCCTCCCCACCCCCTTTTCAGAAAACTGATAAATATTTCTAGAGAGAAAAACAAACACTCCGCATTTGGCTTTTTTGGTGGTTGTTTTTCTTGAAGAGACAAAGTGTTCCACAGAGAGCCGACACTTCCTACACAAGTTTGTATCCTCAAACCCCGAGATTTTCTGCCACGGATTTGGATGGGAAAAGCATCTCCAGCCCTTCAGCCAGCCCTCCCCACCCCATCCAGGATCACCGAGCTGGAGCATCCCACTGGAGCACCACACGGAGATGGAGATCTCCTCGCTTTGCCAGATTTTCCTACTCTCATTTGGGAATAAATTAGGAATAATCAAATTTCCTGGGTTTGGAAATACCCACACAAAGCATAAAAACAACTCTCACGCCACAGCTCTTGTTCCCACTCAATTTAGGGTGAGCTTAGGAGGGGGAAATATTATCCCAAAGCATCCTTAGAGTTTCGGGAGTAAGAAAATTTTATACTCCCATTAAAAAAAAAAAAAATAAACCTGAGGAGATCCAGATCTCTATGAGGGATTTAAGGCCACACAAAATGAATCCCTGGTTTGGATCATTCCCAGCTGTGCAGAGCTGGGGAGGCTTTTTTGGGGAAGGGCAGAGGAGAAAGGCACCCCAAAGCCCGGGAAGCAGCGGGGCCCCGTGTCCTCAGATGCCGCCTCAGCGCAAGATGTGCCGAGATGTCTTGGAAGGAAACGGTGCCAAATCCATCAGCGGAGCCATCCCCGATGCCAGCGGGAGCCGCCGCCCGTGCCAGGGGCTCCCTGGGGACCTGCCACCCCCGAGGCACAGCTGGAATTCCCTCCCAAAATAAAGCAGGTGCCACCCCCACGCTCCCAGCTCAGCTTTCCCTGCTTTTTTGCGGATTCTGGGATGCGCAGCCTGCATCCCACTGGCACAGCCTGGCAGGGTCTGGCTCGGGTCCCCAAAATCCTTCCCACAGCTTTCGGCAGCAGCGTTCCATCCCCGGAGAGTCCCTTCCCTTCTCCCGGCCCTGGATTTGCTTTCCAGGACTAAAATTAAAGGAAAAACAACTGCCCACATCCCTGGGAAACTTCAAACTCCTGGAAAGCCGGGGATGGGTCTGCGGGCAGCAGCCTCTGCCAGGAAGGAGGATTTTTTTTTTGAAGAATCAGACATCTTTAAGGAAAAGTTCTCCTTCCAACCATGTGATCCGCAGGGGGAAGAGACTTCCCAGACGGCGGGGAAGAGCCGGAAAAACGGATTTTTCACACTCCGAGGTAACGCCAGCAGAGCTGACTTCTCCCATAGCAGCTCCCAGGGCTGGAGCTGGCCATGGGAATTCCAGAAATTATTGGGATAGGGAGGTTTTTGGGGTGCCAGCGAGGATTTCACCGGGATTTGGGAACGCTACGAGACGATGCCGCATGCTGGGACAGATCTGAGATCACACAGCAGGGCACGGCGCAGGGTATCCCCCAAAATACCGCAATGTCACCCCAATTTACTGTCCCCTCCCCGTGCCCGCGGCACCCTCAGCACAGATCGGGGCGCTCCCAGTTCCTCCCAGTCCCTCCCAGTTCATCCCAGTCCCTCCCAGTTCATCCCAGTCCCTCCCAGTCCGGGCGGCGCTGGAGCTCGGGCAGTTCAATGCTGCCACCTGGTGGTGGCAGGAGGGAACAGCAGCACCGGGATTTCTCGCCCCCCCCCCCACCCACAAACTCCACCGCCGGCCCCCAGCCCCAAACTCCGGCTCCAGCCCCAAACTCCACCGCCGGCTCCAGCCCCAAACTCCGGCTCCAACCCCAAACTCCGGCTCCAGCCCCAAACTCCAAACTCCATCGGCTCCAGCCCCAAACTCCGGCTCCAGCCCCAAACTCCAAACTCCATCGGCTCCAGCTCCAAACTCCGGCTCCAGCTCCAAACTCCGGCTCCAGCCCCAAACTCCACCGCCGGCCCCCGGCCCCAAACTCCAAACTCCATCGGCTCCAGCCCCAAACTCCGGCTCCAGCCCCAAACTCCGGCTCCAGCCCCAAACTCCACCGCCGGCCCCCGGCCCCAAACTCCAAACTCCGGCTCCAGCTCCAAACTCCGGCTCTACCCCCAAACTCCACCGCCGGCCCCGGCCCCAAACTCCACCGCCGGCCCCCAGCCCCAAACTCCAGCTCCAGCCCCAAACTCCGGCTCCAGCCCCAAACTCCGGCTCCAGCCCCCAGCTCCAAACTCCGGCTCCAGCTCCAAACTCCACCGCCGGCCCCCGGCCCCAAACTTCATCGGCGCCAGCTCCAAACTCCAAACTCCATCATCAGCTCCAACCCCAAACTCCAAACTCCATCATCGGCTCCAGCCCCAAACTCCAAATTCCACCGCCTCCAGCCCCAAATTCCAAACTCCATCGGCTCCAGCCCCAAACTCCAAACTCCGTCATCGGCTCCAGCCCCAAACTCCATCAGCTCCAGCCCCAAACTCCGTCATCAGCTCCAGCCCCAAACTCCAAACTCCACCGGCTCCAGCCCCAAACTCCAAACTCCATCATCGGCTCCAGCCCCAAACTCCATCAGCTCCAGCCCCAAATTCCAGCGCCAAACCCCGAGCTCAGCCCGAGGCCGGGATGGCTTTGAAAAGTTGACTACAAAAATAAAATCCATGGTGGAAATGTTTCAATTGAATAATTTTTTTTGGCTGAGTTGTGGCACAGTGGAGCGGAAAAAAAATCCAGTGGTCTGAATATACCGAAAATTAAGCAGTCAAGAATAGAGGAAAAAAAATTGAAGTGCACAAAATGCAGCAAAAAATATAAATATACAGTGGCCACAACATAAATAAAATTAATCAAAATTTTCTCTACATGTGGCCACTTAATTCCTATTTTCCGTACATTGTGGTCATTTAATTCCTTTTTAAAAAATAGCCATGATGGAGCACAAAATTAAACATTAGAAGGCTGCAGATAGCAAAAAATGAAATGATTAAGTGGTCATGTGTGGCAGAAAAAATAATTTCTTTGCTACCTTCTAGACACTTAAATGGTCACAGTATATTAAAAATTTAATTAATTGTTTTAAAAGTTAATGTAGGGAAATTTATAAATGACTGCATTTATAGGGGAAATAATAGTTACAATGCAGCAAATATTCTAAATTGAAATGTGGATATATGTGGTGATATGGTGAAAATAATTCATTAAATGGCTACAATGTGGCTGGAATAGCTGTAAAATGGGTGTGATGCAGAAAAAAAATATATTAAGTAAATGGCCAAAGGAAAAAATATAAAATATATAAAATGAAAAATACAACTATTAAAATATTTTTAAATAATGGAATAAAGTATAAATATAAAAGTAAAAATATAAAAAGGGTTTCAGTGTAGTAAAAAAAACTCTGAATGTGAGAAAAGGTGATTTAATGGCCACAGCGTAGGAAAAAAATAAAAATAAACGACAAAAATATCACTAAAAAAAAAAGGCAATTCCATTTATCCACAGCTCAGCCTCCAACCAAACCCCGAATCAGTGAGAAAAAGTGGGAAAAAGCTTCCAAAGTCTCCCTGATGCCAGGAAAAGCCGGAGCGGGGCCTCACCTTCTTGGCCCAGGGGAAGCGGACGCGGGGCTTGCCCCACTCCTGGCTCAGCTTCTGGCGGTAGCCCTGGCACTTGGGGATGTAGGAGCAGCTCACGTCGCCCACCTCGGGGTAGATGACCTCCAAATCCCCCCTGGAAAAACGGGACAGGGAGGAAAATGAGGCTGGAGGTGGGAATCGGCACCAGGGAGGGCTCAGGAATGTGAGGAGCAAGGGTGGGAGAACAGAGGGTTATTATGGATTATTATAATTATAAATTCCTTCCCTAAATCTGCTGCAGAGCATTTAAATTCCCGCTCTCCTCAGCAGATTTTGGGAAGGAATTCCTTGCTGGGAGGGTGGGGAGGGGCTGGGATGGAAT
>QUSF01000224.1:14193-44056 GCA_003676055.1 Chloebia gouldiae | reverse complement strand
CCAGGCTGGACAGGGACAGAGGCAGGGACAGGGACAGCGGGACAAGGACAGCGGGGATAGGACAAGGACACAGAGAAGGGACAGGGACACGGGACAGGGACACGGGACAGGGACAGAGGGACAGGGACAGAGGGACAGGGACAGAGGGACAGGGACACAGGGACGGGAACACGGGACAGCGGCCACGGAGCGCGGCTCACCTGCAGAAGCCGTGGTCGGACTCGCTGAGGGTCTGGAAGATGCAGGTCCGGGAGGCTTCGCTGCCCCAGGAGCCCGGGAGGAGCAGGGCCAGCGCCACCAGCACGGCCCCCAGCAGCTTCATCCTGCCCTGGGGACAAGGGGACAGCGAGGCTCAGCCCACGGGGACACAGCACCCCCAGCCCCACCTGCTCCAGGCACAGCACCCCAATCCTTGCCTGTCGGATTCGGTGCTTTTTTGAGCCAGAGATGGGGTAACTGAGAGGCACTTTAAAAATTTCTATTCTGTTTTTAGTCTCATGTGAAGGGTGAGACAGTACAGATATAACTTAAATTTTCTATCTATTTCTATATACATGTTATATTCATGTATATTACATATTCAATTGTTATAATTCACGCCATTACAATCAGAAGCCAACTATTTTTTAATTACAATGCATTATAAGCATTTTTTTGGCCTATAAGCTTTTGCCACGCCATACTGTAAATGCTATAAAGTTAATTATAATGACTCCTCATGGGTTTTACTGTAATGCATCTTTCATAGCACTATTTCTCTGGAGTATTTAATTTTATTTGTAAGGCCATCTTTTCAAACTTGTTTCTAGTTATATTTCTCTTTCAACAAAGTCTGCCCCGTTCTGTGGTTATTTTACATCGGTATTTCTTATCTCAAGGTTTGCAAACCTCTCGGTTACCCCACCTCCGAGTCAAAAAAAACCCTGATCCGATACTGCCCATCGCTTCCTCCTGCAGCTCCACAACTTTAATCCCGTTTATTCCAGCACGGAGCCGTTTCCTGCCGCTCCCCTTTGCCCCCAGGACCCTTTCCCACCAGGCCGGTGCTTCCTCCCCCTCCACGTGGCGCCGGGAATGTCCCCACGTGGCGACACCACGCTCCAAACCCAGCTCCGAGAGGGGACAGAATCCCCATCTCCACCTGCTGCTCTCCCAAATAGGACGGAAAATCGGGATCGGGAGCGGCTGTGCTCTGTCCGAGCCCACCCCCAAGGACACACGACCAGCCAGGACACCAGGACGTGTCCCCAACCCAAGGCAAGGTCCCTGCAGGGCAGCCTCGACCCAGCCACCCCCTCCGGCGCTTTTCCCACCCCAGGACGGCTCCGGCCACCCCTTTTTAAGGCACACAGAGCCTCGAGGGGGACGAGGGGACACGGGGACGAGGGGACGCGGGGCTGGGTCCCTCACCCCCCTAGCCAAGCCCATCGCCAGCTCTCACCTCCTGGCAGAGCCGGTAGCCACGGGCCACCGCAGAGCCACTTACCGGCGTCCTGGGCACGGCTGAGCGGCTCCGAGGCTGAGCCCGGAGGTTCGAGGTTGCCGTGGAGATGGTTTCCTTGGAAGGAAGGGACAGAGGGAGCGGGAATGAAAAGTCAAAGCCCAGGGAAGGAGCAGCGGCTGCTCCGGACCTGCCAACGGCGCTTTAACCCCCCCCGGCAACCGCCCCAACCGCCCCGAGCGGCGCCGGGTCCTGCCCGGCGCAGCCCCCGCGGCCGCACCGGCCCGGCTCCGGCTGATTTGGAGCGCTACGAGCCCAACTTTGATCTGCCCGTCTCGTCCATCCCCTCATCAGCTGCGGGGAAGAGGCACGCGCGGATAAATAAAATAAAATAACAGTAAAGAAGAGCCCGGTGTGAGTTGGGCTGGCAGCAGCGAGGGGATCGTTACATAATGGAGCTGTGGCTGCACGCTCGGAGAACACGAGCGAGCCCGCCGAGGGAAAGAGGCGTCGGGGTTAGCTAATTAGAGACATTAATGGATTGGGAATGATCGGGAGCTTTTAGGGGCTTAATGGCTCCGGTTCCCACGCTGCCGAGATGGGCAGAGCCCGTAATTAGAGCCCTGAGCCGGCAATGGGCTCACGTGAGTCAGGCTTTTCCCAGGAATGCCGGGCTGGATGAGTCAAGGTTTGAACCCTCACGGTGTCACATGGACGGGCCAGGTTGGAATTTCGGGGTCCCAGCACCGGGCAAAGCTGGGGATCAGCAGAAAACGCCCAGAAATGTGGTCATGGAACGGTGAGAAAGGCAGGAATTTCCTTGGAGAAACGGGGATGTGGCTGAAAGTTGAACAAGAGGCAGGCAGGGAGTTGGGCACTCGGAGAGGTGGAGATGTGGACAAGGAACTCCTGGCAAAACATGGAATGGTTTGGGATGGAAGGGTCTGAAATCCCATCCAGAGCCACCCCTGCCACGGCAGGGACACCTCCACTGTCCCAGGGTGCTCCAAACTCACCTTGGACGTTTCTGGGAATCCAGGGGCAGCCACAGCTCCTCTGGGAATTCCATCCCAGTCCCTCCTCACCAGGAATTCCTCCCCAATATCCCACCCAAACCTCCCCTTTCCCAGTGGGAGCCATTCCCTGTGTCCTGTCCCCCCATCCCTTGTCCCCAGTCCCTCTGCAGCTCTCCTGGAGCCATTCCCAGCTGGATTTGGGGTCATTTCCAGCCGTGTTTGGGTTCATTTCCTGGCCCGCTTTGGTTCATCTCCCACCTGTGTTTGGGATCGTTTCTCAGCCCGGTTCTGTTCCTTTCCCTGCTGCATTTGGGGTCATTTCCCTGCTGGATTTGGGATCCTTTCCCGGCCGTGTGGACACTCAGCCTGGGGAAGTTTCCCGTGGGAAAGGATCTTAAATCCCTGGGAAAGGACCCCAAATGCCTGGGAAAGGATCCTAAATCCAGCTGGGAAAGGATCCCAAATCCCTGGGAAAGGCTCTGAGATCCCCCTGGAATTTCCCTTCTCCAGGCGAACATTCCCAGCTCTCCCAGGATCCAGCGGAGCTCCAGCCCTTGGAGCAGCTCTGTGGCCCCCAGGTCTGGCTCAGGATCCTCTCCAGACCCTTTGCAATGTTTTGTTTTTTGTTTGGTTTTTTTTTGTGGCCCCTTTGCAGAGGTTCCCCAAACAGCACCCAGAACCCAAAATGGGATGAACTCAGAACAGGGATATTTTTATTTTTCCAAGCCCAGAGACTGAGAAAAGCCCTTTGCAGAGCCAAAATCAGCCCCTTCCATAAGGAAACCTCTCACAGATCATCCCAAAAGGGTTTGGCAATGGAAAAGGTGCAGGGGGGATCGCCCAGGGATGCTCAGGAAGCAAAACTCATGGGAGTAACAATTTGACATTTTAAAAAATGTAAAATTTTACAATTTTTCATCTTCCTGTGTAAGAGGAACCATGGCTTCCCCCCCCCAAAAAAAAAAAAAAAAACCAAACAAAAATAATTTTTGGTTTTTTTAAACAAATATTTTATTTCCTCCACTCAGGAGACAGAGTTTAAAGGGCAGCAGGAATCTTGTCCAGCTTCTACCAGGACAAAAAATCCATGGGAAAATGCTGCCAGGGCTGGACACCCTCTGCTGTGTGAAGCTCCCGAGGGGCGAGAAACCACTGGAATTTTTAATTTTTAAACCCCTGTGGCTTCCAAACGCAGGCCAAGGTGACCCCAGAGCTGCTGGCTTTGCTGTCCCTGCCACATTCCTGGAAATCCGAGCGCAGGGATGGGCGATCCCCTCCGGCATCCTCCTCTCCATCCTCCCGCCTGTGCCTGGGGCTGGGGAAAGCAGGAAAAGCCCAGCAGAGGCTGCACGCAGGATTTCCCCCTCTGGAGAAGGATCCTGCTGTTGGAAAAGGCAGCTTTGGTGTCAAACTGAAACGTAAATTTTAAAGAATTTAGAGATTTTAGAGGAGCGTTTAGTTAGAGATGAGCCTTGTTAGAGTTAATTAAAATAAATGAGTAGGCCGTGATGAAGGTAAGAGTTAGGAGTTAACTAATAATTGATTGTTGTCAGCACAATGTTGAGTTAGCTGGTTTATAATGAAGAATATAAACTGACAAATGGCTTTTAGGGACATGAGACAATTGTGGGGCCTCCTCTGTTCTGACACCAATTGAAGACAAAAAATGGGAGTTCTACCAAGAGTTCATTTGTCGTATTTCCATTAAAAATGTAGAGAGGTAGAATGAGGAAAAAACTTCATTTACTCCCTCATTTTGGGACCCCTCCCACGGAAGGGACACCGACCCATTCCAAGGAACAAACCACGCAGGCTGAATGGCTTTTGGGGTGATTGGCATAGGAAATGGGGAATGGGAGGTACCAAAATGATGAATATTCATTTGTATTTTGGGTATTCAACACTTGTAAGGATAAAAGGGCTCTGGAATCACCTGGAAGCTGCGGTGTGGATTTGGGAGCGATCCCACACACAATAAAAATACACTTTGTAACTTCAGACTGTTAGAGAGATTTTGTCCGTCACAGCTGTATATCGGTACTAAATCAATATCTAGATTTTTTAATAAATCAAATAAAATATTTTTAAATAAATTAATATCCATATTTTTTAATAAATCAGCTCCCAGGTAGGGGAAATGTTGCCTCAAGTTTGAGCTTTTCTATTTTTCACATTCCGAGCTGCTTTAGTGTGTGGGTCTGGGCTTCGTAGCGGGGGATGGGGAGCTCTGCACAGAGCAGGGAGACAAAACAATTCCAGCTGGGGACAAAGGACAATCAATGCAAGTTTCAGGCCCAAAACACAAACAACACGGGCTGACGAGACAAAACAAGGAGGATGGGACTTCATCAGCTAAAGCTGTAATTGGACAATTAACTCCAACGTGCTGATGGAGCAAAACTTAATAAAAGTGACAGACTCCACAACCCATTGTGCATTTTGGGACTGTTTTGGTTCATTTGGGTGCAGCCCTGGCTGGGCTCTTGTGCTGCCCAAGGTGGATCCATGGAGGAGATCCTTTGAATAAATCCCTGCTTTGTTCTTTTTTATTCTGTAGCTCTGCCCAGCCTCTGCTCCAGCTCAGCCTTCCCGACCCTCCCACCCGGGCTGGTTCCTGTCCCGGCCACCCCGGGCTGTTCCCAGGTTCCCTGTCCTGACTAAGCCCTGCAGGACTGCAGGAATCTCGTTTTTCCAGCTGGGAACCCTCTGGCACCGTCCTCGCCTGAGGCTCAGAGCCCAGGGAAGTCCAGGAATTCCCCCCTCGTTCCAGCGTGGGATGAGAAACAAAGAGATGCTTCCCTGCCCTTCAAAATTTTCACTTATTTTGGCTGAAAACACCATTGAAAACCTGTTTAAAACTCCTCAGCTCTCCCAGCTTTCACGAAGGATATTTCCCAATATTCTGAAAATAAAATAAAGCTGTCAAAGTAATCAGCACAAGATTAATTTAATTAATCAAATGATGGAATTGATTGAATAAAATTACTGCAGTCCCAACATCAATTCATTTGGGAGCAGATATTTAAATAGAGACACAAAAATAAATACATTTTGCATTTGTATCCCCAGCAAACACCTCCAAAAGCTGCTCAAAAGCCTCTCAGAGCTGACAAAACCGAGAGGTAGGTGAGGAAATTATTTTCCTGTTAATATCAGAGATTAAAAAGCTCTTAATAAAAGGCAACCACCTGAAGGCAGGGGAGGGAGGGAGAAATCTGGGGCTTGTTTTAACAAAAACAAAGCACCTGTGGAAGCCAAATCAGCCGAGCTGGGAGCCAAGTTCAACCTGGGCTGAGCCATGGGGCCACAGATGGGGCTTGAGAGGGAAAGGCAGGGGCAGAGGAGGCAAAAAAACCCCAGCAAATCCCACCTGGGCCTTCTCCATCGCTGCCAAGGGGCCACAATATTCCTCAAGGGAGCTTTAAGATCCAGCTGAGGCAAAAATAGAAAATTTTCGAGGCGCCCCATGACCATCAGCTGAGAGTGAGGAGCTCTCAGAGCTCCCCCACATGTGCAAAGCCTCCCGCTCTTTGTTTATTTAATGTGGAACCGTCACTTCCCAAGCAGAGTTTCACTTTAAAAGTTCATTCAAAATCTTGTTTTTACTTCCCAGGAAAGCATTGTTTGGAACTTCCTCCCCCCTCCCCCGGAGCTGGCTTCCTGTTGATGTGAAATCCTGATAAACCAGCGCCCACTTCAGCCTTTCTGCTCTCCCTGCTGCATAAAAAAAAAAGGTCATTTTTCCATTTTCTTGGAATTTTCAGCTTGCTCCCATCCCATTTCGTGGTGGCCTCAGCTGTCCCCAGGTGTGAACGGCCTGCAGGGACAGGGAGGTGACACTGATGTCCCCAGTCCCATGGGTTTGTTTTTTTTTTTTCTCCCAATTTCAGGCTGGACAAAAATTTTAAGTCACCACCGAAGCCAATAAATCTCAAATCCTTCCTCATCAGCTCTGGAAAACAAGGATTTATTCTGCTTTTCACCAGCAGAAGTATTTCTGAGCAATAAAAATGCTCCTTGGGCTACCAACAAGACCCACAAGCATCAGCTCGGCCCAGCTCTTCCTTCCATAATCCAGAATTTTCTTCTCATTCGGGAAAAAAATCCAAATATTTCCAGGAGGCACCTCCATGCCCCAGAGTACCCTGAGCAACTCCAAAATATCAGCACCCACAGGCTGAAAAATCACTTAAAAAAACGTATTTACACTGCTGATACCAAGCAGCAAGGCAGCACCAAGCCAAGCACTCGGTGGCCGGGGGAATTCCCTCAGTTTTGGCCTTGCAGGACGCCCATTTTCCAGCCCTTTAATTCCACAGAAATCAGAAAAGGAAACAAAACCCACATCCTCTCTCCTCGCTCAGCAGCTCCAGCTGTGCCGCTTATCTCCCTTCTCCGAGGGTTGTCCTCACATTTCCCTCCTGCCCCGGCCAAGAACTCGGTCCTTGCTCCAAGCCAACAACCCCAAGGTCACCTTCACCTTGTCCTGGCCAAGCCCCTGGGCAAGAACTTCGTGAATCAAAAACCCCACTTGGCCCAGGCCACGCCGTAAATTTGCATCTGAAGCGATTTGCGGGGCTGGCTCTGCTCCTTGGGGAATTTTGAAGTGGATTTCAGGGATGTGACAGATTTATCGGGCTCGGGAGTTCCCCGGGGTCTGTCCAGAGCCGCGGTAGGGGCAGGGGTTAAAGACCCCACAGCACAAAAAGCTGAGCCACATGTTAAAGGGCTGAGATGGGAATTTGGGGTTTCTCCAGTATTTATAAGGTGCTGGGACAAAATCTGGAGGGAGGGGGTGAATTTATCTCCCCAGACACCTCCTGTGAGCCGCAGAGCTTTAGACACCGAATGCAGATCCTGGTGCAGCCTGAGATTAAGCGGGAAGGATTTTTGGCTTTTCCCTTTATACCTGCCAAAGCTCCAGCGCTGAACTCTCAGCCCCTCCTGGCCCATTTTCCCGGCCGGCAGCTGTGCCTGGTCGAGCTGGATTAAACCTCGTGGCTGGGAAGGTCACGGGTGAGCGCAGGGGAAGGGTCAGAGCCCCAAAAAGGGGGGTTGGACCCACAGCACCCTCCGAGCAGGAATGTCTGTGGGATCGGGGAAGGGATCCGCGATGCTCTTTGCCTTCGGAGCTGGCAGCACCTCGGCTCCTGCACGGATCGCAGCAGGAGGAGCTGCCGGCGTGGCACAAACCCAGCGCCAGAGCAGCCCCGGCGCTGCTGCGACCCCCAAACCCTTCCGACGCACCCCCCGACTCCTCTGGCTCAGCTGGGTACTTCAGCAGGCATCAGGAGAAGAGGGATATCCGATATTTTCCGGGGAGAAACGCGCAGCTGAGTGAGCCCCACTCCCGAGCCCAGCAGCAGCCCCCAGGGCCGCCCCCTTCCCACCCCAAACCTCAGGTCCAGCAGCAGCACGAGCAGGAATTATCCCAATCCCATCCCCTGCAGCACCCGTGGGATCACAGGATTTGGGGATGCGGCCCCCACCCCATCACCCCCGCACCCCATCCCGATCCCAGCCCCAATCCCAGCCCCATCCCTGAACTGCCCTGGCACGGTCGGGGAGGGTCGGGGGCAGCTGCAGCCCGGGAGGTGACCTTGGGGCCAGCCGGGATGTGCAGCGCCGCACAGGCACACCTGGCACGGCCCCCCGTGCCACGGCAGGCGCCTTGTGACTGCTCCTGCCGGAGCTGCGGCGCGTTCTGGGGAAGGGCTTCTATTTTGGGCAGAATGTTTTCACTTGGCCTATATTAAGCACATTCATTTCGCAGTCACAAGGCAGCGCAGAGCGGCGCGGGAGCCGCTTCTCCTCCGGCAGCAGCTCCGCAGCCTGGCAGCTCCCCGACCCCAGCGGCGCTGGCACAGCCCAGCCCAGCCCGCTCCTCTCCAGGCGCTGCCCGATCCAACCCCGTTCCCGTCCCTCCGTTCCCACAGCGCTGAGCCCCTCTGTAACTCCCCGGCTCGAATTCCTGCATTAAGCACTCCCCGCTCCCGGCTCCTGAAGACGGGAAAAGCCGCCGGGAATTGCTGCAACACCGACACGCGACCTCAGCTTGGAGGGAAAGCATTGAGAAACACTCAGGTGTGACCTTCGCCAACCTCGCCGCGCTCCCCGGGGATGCTGTGTGGGCGCAGGGATCGGGATGGAAGCATTTCCACCTTTTCCCTCCCACTCTCCTGGGCACCGCGGCCTTGGAAAGGAGATTAATCTCTGCCCCGTGCCTCGTGGATGCTCTAATTGTGATTACAGCCCTTCAGAGATGACAGCAAAAAAATAAACAAACACATCTTCCAGGTGCCACGGCCCGGCTGGATGAGGCTCGTGGGAAAGCCCTGGGGCAGCGGGATAATGGAGCATCCTCTGCTCTGACTCAGCTCGGGCTCAGCCTGCTCCCACGAGCTGGGATGCCCTGGGAGGGTTCCGCTGCCCACCCTGCTGCGCACCGGGACCCGCGTGGAGTCCCGGCCGGCTGGGCAGGGGTGGGCTTTAAACAGCAGAGCTCCACGTTCAGCCTCCACGAGGCTCTTCCCTTCAGCCCCCGGTTTGTTTTCTCCCTCTTCCCAAGTCTCTCCGCAGCCTGGGATGAAGGGGAAGCACAACAGGCTTGACGCTTCCCTAAATCCTCCAGGGAAAACCTGGAGGTGGAACAGTTAAATTGGTTCAAATCGCCCATGTTGATGCACTTACACCAAATTGACCTTTTCATCAATAGGCTCCCAAATCACTCTGAACTGGCTTAACCCTTCCCTAGATGGGTTTAACTGGTTTGCAGGAGGGGCTGGTAGAGCTTTAACGAGCTCACAGCTGAGTCCCAGCCGTGGCGCTTTTCTGGGAAGCCCCGAGCCCCCTCATGATCCCCCAAAAACCAGTTTGGGGGCTGGAAGGAGGTGAGGCCACTTCCCATATTTGGGGGAACCGTTCAGCGTGAACATCTTTTCCAGAACACTTTCCAGCTTCTCCCCTGCCCAGGTGTTTGTTTTTTTTTTTTCAGTCCCTTGGTCCCGTGGCTCTGAAGGAGACCCCAAAATCTCCCCTATTTAGAGTTCCTCACAGCGGCAAGGTCACAGAGCCGCTGCCTTTACACCCCAAAAACCCCTAAGGTGCAAAGCGACAGAAAACAGCTTGGGGTCCCCAACACAGGCAGCCAGACCCCCCTTTTCCACCGACCACTGCCCCTCTTTCCATTACCAGTATCCCCAGTGCCAGGGCAGGGCTGAGCCTGTGCCCAGCCGGCTCTGGCAGAGCCCCAGGGCTGAGCCTGGAGCCGGCGAGGGCTGAGATCCCCCCAGGGTGATCATTTTGGAGCAGTTTGGGCGAGATTAGGACCATTTGCAGATGCTCCAAGACGCGGCTGCAAACCCACCCTTGCTCCGGGCGGGGAACGTTTCCCTTGCTCTGTGACCCAGCAAAACCGGCGCCTTTTAGTACCTCCCACCAAATTAAGCGGAAAAATCCCCCCGAGTTCCCTCCCTAAGCCAGGGAGTGAGGCCAGAACACCCCGGAGGTGCGAGAGAGCCCCGCTGGTGCCCCGCGGCACCTCGGGGTGGAGGTGAGGCGAGCGCTGCGCTGGCCCCGTGTGTGCCGAGCTGCACGTTCCTGCTCTTATCAAATCCATCGGGATCAGCTCCAGCGGCTGCCGCTGCCAGCGGTCTCCAGCGAGGGGAGCAGCCCGAGGGGAGCGCGTTCAAGGGGCTCCTCCTGCCCCGTAATCCCGCGGCGCTACCCATTATCCATCGCCTCCCTCCTTTCCCACGGAGTCACCGCTCGCTCCCACTGAGTCACGCCCGTGCCTCCTTTCCGTGGCCCGTGGCCACTTCCCCGGTGCCTCGGTTCCCATTGACTCACCCATTCAGAGCTCACCGTCTCTTTTCCAGATCCCATCCCGGGCATTTCTGGTCACTCGGACTCAGCTTGGGACCTGCTTTCCTTCCCTGCATCCCAGAGCAGGACCCCCAGGCTGGGCAGCTCCTAAAATCAGCGTCCAACCTGTGCAGAAGTGCTATCCCCAGGCCTCAAGGCTGCAGGGAGTTTCCTTTTCCAGGAGCAAAGGATTCTCCCCATTTTTTACCCTGGCTGGCATATTCTGCTGTGTTGGGTTTTTGTTTGTTTGTTTTTTCCCACAGATCATGAGAAAATTAAAAGCTTTGCAGAATTTAGATGCAATCAGTGCCTCAAACATATTCTTTCACACTTCCCATCCATCCCTTCCTCCATCGTGGAACCATCCCATGGGTCGTTTTCTCCAGCTGTAGGGGAGGAAACATTTAGGAACGAGTCTGAAAGACTTGGGAACTGCAGGGAAATGGGATTTTTTTGGGGGGCGAGCAGGAGACGCGGGCCGCGGCGCGTGCCGGCGCACCCAGAGCCGGCCTGAGTGGAAAATTCCTGTCCGTTGAGCTGGGATTGTGGTCCAACAGGTTTTTAGTCCCAGCCCCTTGAGTTGTGTCAGTGCAAAAACTCATCCCTAGGGCATTTGTTTGGATCACATGGGCGAGCGTATAAAAATGGGTGCTGCCTGTCCAGGCTAGCTTGCACCTGGAAAGAGAAGGCGGCTGCTGGAGCGGAGGGAAGAGCCGCGGGACAGAGCGGGGCCGCTGCTCTCAGGTAACCGCGCCCGGAGCAAATCATCCCCCATCGCCCCAGGGAGCCCATGGGGCATGGAGAGGGGCAGGGATTCTCCACCGGGAATTTGTGGGGGAATGCAGAGGCTCTGAGAGTTGGGAAATGGGGGAATCGTGCTGGAGAAGGGCTGGATCCTGCCCTAGGAACAGCTCCAAGCGCCGCCGAGGCTTTTCCCGGTGCCCGGGGGCGATGCAGCCCCTCCGGAGCGGGGAGCGGGTGGCATTCGCAGCTCCTCCTTCTCTCACGACCTGTCGAGAATTGGGGTGTGGGGCGTGTGGGGTGCCTTGGTGGCCCTCAGGGCAGAGAAGAGGCTGCTCAGGCAGAGCCACGTGTGAGGAGACGCCGAGGTGTGCGGGCGAAGAGTTTTCCAGTACGGGATTTGGCCCCGCTCTCCCACGGGAAGGGGAGATAAAACCGTGGATAAAGCCGGCGGCGCTCCCCGTGCGCTGCTCGCTGTTTCGGTCACGGCTGTCGGTGGCTCCTGGCAGACCATTGGCACAGCCATGAAGCCACTCAGGGCTGCTGGTGGCTCCTGGCAGACCATCAGCACGGCCATGAAGCCACTCAGAGCTGTCAGTGGCTCCTGGCAGACCATCGGCACAGCCACCGAGCTCTGGGTCACCTCTCTCCCTGTGTGCCCTGCTCTGCTTCCCTCGCCCTTGGGGTAGGAAGTGCCTCTGGGAGCCCGGGAGCTGCTTCACAAGGCAGGGCTGGGATGATGAAAGAGGGAGATCCTCCTGCCCCGGGGCTCCTGCCTGCTCCCAGCGCTGTCACCCCATGTCTCTCTTTTCCTGCTGTTCCCTGCTCCCTCTCCCTGCTGGGATCTCCAGAAGTTTTCTCCCCACTCAGCTTCTCCTTCTCTGCTCTCCATCCCTACTTGGAGACAGTTGCTTGGAGACAGACTCCTGTTTCTTTGATGTTTTAATCCCTTTTTTTTTTTTTTTTTTATGGGGGAATAGTGAGAGACGATGGCACGATGGGTGCCACCACACTGGTTGGGAGCAGCTGAGGGAGGAGAGTCCAGGAAAGATCTGACACCAGAGGGAAAGGTCTAAACCCAGCATTTTCACCTTATCAGGAAATATCCAACCCCCACCAAGCCCCCTCACGCTCCATGCCCAGAAACAAGTCCCAGGAGGGTCCCATTTTCTCCTTTCTCGCCCCAGACCTCCACCCAGGTGCGGCATGAGAATGGATTCCTAGGCTGGGGGTGGCTTGGAGGGTTATTTTCCTTTCCTAACGAAGAGCCCAGGCTGGTTGGCAACATTATCCACCTATTTTCTGCACTGCTGTCTGTAGCAAGAGAAACCAGGAGAAAAAGAGAAACAGAGAAGCCACAGGATGCACCGTTATAAGAGGAACTTTCCCCAAAATAGAAGCTTTTCACAGTTTTTTCACGAGGCGTCAGCAGCTCTTAATGCTGTATGAAACTGTGAATCCTGCCTGGAGCAGCCGGCGGGAGCCTGTCAGTGCTCCAGGCTGCAGCTGCAGCCTTTCCCAGGGTGTGGGGCCAGCCGTGCCCCCCAAAACCTGCTTGGGGTGTCGGGAACAAGCAGCTGGAAGCACAACCTCGGCTGGGATCCCATCCCAGCAGCTCCTTCTGCACCCCTCGGGCTGGTAAACACAACATATCCCAGCTGGAGGGTGCAGAAATCCTGCACGGATGGATCGAGACCTTGAATTTCGCCCTGACCTGTTTTTTAGCTGCAAAAGATCCGTCTGGAGAGCCCCAAATGTTCATTAGCTCAGCGCTGGGGTGAAGGGATCTGGGCTTGTGTAAGGAGCTGCGTTTTGCAGGAGTACATGGCTCCTTCTGGGTTTAAATATTTATAAGCTGAGTGATGAGTCCCTGGAGTTCTGCAGCCGTATGGATGGCAGGGTGAGCTGTCACCTGGGCCGTGTCAGGTGGCTGCTTCCAGGGCTGGGACATGGGATCCAGCTGGGCAGAGAACTCCTGCGTGCAGGGAATTTACAGAGCCCCCCCAAACTCCTGGCTCTCCCTGTTGCTTTTGCAGGGCAGGGCATGGAAGGTGCAAAATTGTTCTTTTTTGCTTGTTTTAGACCTTTCCTTCCGTTTCCCAGGCTCTGCTCCCCACCAGTGTGGTGGCACATCCCAATGTGTCATTTTGTCCCCAAGTGTTCCCCCATCAAGGTTTGGTTTTGCCATTTTTGCAAAGCTCTGGTTGAAGATTTCTCCCGGCTCCAGTTGGATACTAAGCCTGTAAATACAATTTTTTCGGAGCTGCCACCTCCCTCCCTGGCTGCTGATGGGCCTGGGGGGCCCATGGGGTGCTTGGAGCAGCTGTCTTGAGCAAGGAGACCTCTTGTAACCTCATCCAGGAAGCAAAACTGCAGCATTTGGGATTTTAGACAAGCAAAACAGAGGGGTAACCCTTGCTGCTCTTCATGGTGAATCCATGGATGGATCCAGCACCGTGGTGGGTGCCTGGAACCCACTCCCTGCCCGGAGCCAGCGCTCTGCTGGCTTTGCCAGGAGCAAATCCCAGGCTGGACTCTGCTCTTGACGTGTGCAGGATGCAGCGACCGGGAAGGAGGGACAGCCCCTTGCCCTGCCTCGCTCTGGAGCCTTGGCCAAAGCCACCATGCCAGGGGACTCGGTGGCCTGCTGGCCACGCCAGGAGCCAGGCACTGCCCAGGGAGCTCAGATCCGCAGGGAAGGCTCTTAGCCCGAGGGTGAGGTGCTTGGAGAGGGCGTGAGAGCTGGGAGAGCCTCGCTGGGGCTGAGGGGAGGTTGTCCCTGTGGAGCTCCAGAGCAGGGGACAGGTCTGTGTGTGTTCCACGGCTTGATTTGTTTTGGCTGATTTGTAGGGTGGCATGAGGAGGGCAGAGCTGGCAGCGAGATATGGGGACAATGGGGAGACAAGGGACAGCTCTGTCCCCACACCAGGACACTGCTTGGCCAGCCCAGAATTCACCTTCCCAACACCTTTCCGTCCCCAGGGTTGGGAGGTGACACCGAGTGGGGAGGGGGTGGCTTTAGGATGTGAGTGCGTGTTTGGGGTGATCTCACAGACCCTCTCCTTGCAGAGCCTGCCAAGAGAAAGCGATGGAAAGCCCAGGGAAGGGCAGCCCTGCCGGGAAGATGACAGCCATGGCTCACAGCCTGTAAGTATCTCCTGCTGCCTCCTCCCGCCCCTGCTCCTGGCACTTTTCCACCGGCCACTTTCTCCGGGGACTTTGCTCTTTGCTCCCATCCCACCCACGCCACAGCAACGCCTCCGTTCCCCGTGGATGAGGTGGAAAACAGCAGAGGAAGGCACGGGCAGAGTCCCAGGGGCTTTGGGAGTGTGTAGTCCAGGGCTGCCCGGGGTTTTTGGGGTGCCTCTCTCTCCTAAATCCGCTTTTTTCCACTGACGGATGCATGGCCTTGGTCTGTGCCAGCCTTTCATCCCCTTGCAAGGTGAATGATGCTGGATTTGGGGGGCAGGGTGGGGGGCAGAGCCAGGAAAGCTGGAGTGGTTGCAGAGTATCCAAGGAGCATAAGGAAAATGGGTTTGGGTTTGGATTGCTGTATCCTGTCCCCAGTGAGGCTGGGCAGGGTTCTGGCAGCAGCTGGGAGGGGTGGAAATGCCCTGGCTTTAAACTGGAAAGTCATAAATTTTACTGGGGCTGGAACAATGTCTGCTCGTGTCTTGGATCTCCTGAGGGCTTCTTCATTCCTGGCTGGGGAGTGGGAGATGGACGGAGGAGGATGCTGTGGGGTGAAAAGGGGGCTTGGCGTGACCCCCAGAGCTTGGCCTTGGGTGTGGAGTCAGGATCACGGAGCTGGACAGACGGAATTCCTTGGGGACAGGTTCAAAAGGCTTAAACAGGAGAGGTGGGAAGCAAAATGCCTTTTAATCACTCGCGGTGCTGAGGGAAGGGGGATGGCACTGGGCAGCTGTGCTGTGCCACGGGCAGCTGTGCCATGCTGTGCTATTCCATGCCGTGCCAAGCCTTGCCACAGCGTGGGCTCGCTGGGGAACAGTCAGCTGAGACTCGTGTTCCTCCTCCCTCGGAGCAGCGGGGCTGCGAGCAGCACCCACGCTCCACAGCCGCTCCCGACCCCTCTCCCCTGGCCCGTGCCCACCTGGGTGCCTCCATCCGCCCGCTCTCTCCTCCCGGGAAACCTTTTCTCCCGGGAAGGAGGCCCGCGCGAGCTCCGCGGCAGCCGGAGCGTTCCGCCTGCGGGTGACAATCGTGCTTTTGTTTTGCCTGGCTTGCGAGAGGGGCAGGCGGGAATTTGGCTGCCCAGAAAGCTGCCGGGAACCCTTTCTGCCACAATTAAGCACCTGCTACAAGAGAGCAAATAAGCCAAATCATGCGGCTGGCAAACAAGCTCTACGTGTTCCTTCCCCGTGACCCACTCCAAGAAGCAGAAAGCTCCAGGCTCTGCGGCTCGGCTGCTCGCAGCTCCCGGGGCAGCGCTTCCACAGCTCCGCCGCCGCCTCCCGGTCCCGGCGCGGGCACCGAGGCAGCGCCGGGAGCTGCCTCTTGCCGGCTCAAAACCCAAAAGGGCTTTCCCCTCCCCAAATTAGCGGCTCCATCTCCTTCTGCTATGGAGAGACAGATCCCCGTGCTGCGAGTTCGGTGAGGCGGGGGTCGGCGGCCGGGCTGGGGGGGCCGTGCCGGGCCAGGCGAGCGCTGGGTTTTGCACCAGCGGCAGCCTCGGCACGGGCCTGGTCCGGCGGGACGGCATCAGGCCGTGCAGGGGGCCGAGCTTAGCGCGGCTCCGCGGCGGGGATGGGCAGGGAAGGCGGCTGAAAGCCTCGGGAAGGGATGGCGAGCATCACATGATGCGGATGTACGGGGTCAGAGCAGCGCGGCCGGCGGCGCCTTCCCGGCAGCCGCGCTGCAAAGATGACTCGGAGGTTTTTTTTGTGCCCCGAGGGTTCAGATTTTGGGGAGGTGCTCTAGGGGTGAGGAGAGGGCTGCAATAAGGCACGTAGAGAAGGGTAAAAGGGCAGGATCGCAGCGTGTGGCCTGTGCTTGGAGGGCAGGAGCAGCTTTGCTCCCCACCACGAGAAGCCCTGTGAGGGTTTGGGGGTGCTCCGGGGGTGCTGTGAGGCTTGTGAGGGGTCTCCTCCACCAGCAGCACCACACATGGCCCAGCTGGGAGCTGGCACCTCTCTGAAATTTGGGGAGAGGGAAAGATCTCAGAGGGATGCAGGAGAGGGTGCACTCCTTCCCCGGATCAGGACTGGGGGACACGGGGGGCGGGGGGATCGGATGCAGAGGAAGGATGGAAGTGAGATTTAGGGGGGATAAGGGTTTCATTCCCCCTGTGGATGTCACAGAGGATGGAGGGCAGGGTGACAGGAGCAGGGTAGGGCTCTCGTGCAGATGGAGGATAGGGATCCATGGAGTGCAGGACTGGGGGCCAGGACGGAGCTCCCTCTATGGGAGGGTTTTAGGGCCAGGATGGTGTCGCATGGAAGGCAGGATTGGGAAGGCAGAGTCCCCTGCAAGGGAGAATTGGGCACACGATGGGGGTCGGAAGGCAGAACTGGGGGGGGGGCAAGACGGAGCCCCCTGCAAGGGAAGGTGAGAGGACAAGATTGTGCCTCAAGGCGGATTTAGGGGGCCATGCCAAAGCCCCTTGCGAGGGAGCTTTAGGGGCAGGATGGGGGTCCCACGGCAGGACTCGGAGCCACAACGGAGGGACACGCTGAGGGTCCCCACGCGCGGCAGGATGCCGGGACCCCCCCCCCCCCCCGTCCCCGGGCCAAGGCGCGGCGGCGGGGGGGGGGGGGCCGGGGCGGGGCTCGGCCGGCGCCGCTTGTTTTTTGTGAATGAAAGGCGGGGCGGCCGCGACTGCAGCGCGCAGGGCAGCGCGCACCGCTCGGCGCAGCGCGCAGGGCTCCGCGCAGCGCAGCGGGCCGCGGATGCGGAGATCGGGGCGGCCGAGGTGCCGCCATGGGCCCCCGCGGCCCCGGCCCTGAGCCGCGCGGCGCGGCGCCCAGCCCTGCCCAGCCCAGCCGCGCCGTGGCCATGTCCGGAGGGGCGAGCCCGGCCCCGGCCCCTGGGAGCCGCCGCTTCGTCTGTGTTGGTGTAAGTACCGGGGGACCCCCCCCGCGCTTCCGCCCCGCGCCCCGCTCCGCCTCCGCGCATCCTGCCCCGCCGCCCGGCCCGGCCCGGCTGCCGGACGGGGGACGGCGAGGCCCCTTCGCCGTGCCCCGCACCCCCGATCCGGGTGGCTTGAGCCCCCTCTCGCCGTGCCTCACGCCGGTTCCCCGTGTGCTCCTCGCCGTGTCCCGCACCCACCCCCTGCCGGTGCTTCCCGTGCGCCTCGCCGTGCCCCCCCGCGCCCCCGATCCCGGTGCTCCGAGCACCCCCGAGCTCCTCGCCGTGCCCCGCAGCCCCGAGCGTGTGCTCCGAGCTCTCCTGAGACTCCTTGCGGTGCCCCACAGCCCCGGCCTAGGTCCTCCCCAGTCTCCTTGCCATGTCCCGCACCCCCGATCTGGCTGCTGCCAGCACCCTCGACCTTCTCGTGAAGCCCCGCACGCCTGGCCTGGGTCCTCCCCGACCTCCTCTCCGTGCCCCGCACCCCCTCCCGGTGCTTCCTGCCCCCTTTGCAATGCCCCACAGCCGCGGTTCGGGTGCTCGGAACACCCCTGAGCCCCCTTGCCATGCCCGCACCCTCTGCGATGCCCCGCACCCCCGATCCGGATGCTCCGAGCAGCCCCGTCACCCCTCGCAATTCCCCGCACCCCCAATCCGCCTGCTCCCCGCTGCCTCCCCAACCTCCCGCACCCTCTCCCGGTGCTCCCCGAGCCCTCTGCCATGCCCTGCACCCCGATCGCGGTGCCCCCCGCCCGCCGCATCCCCCGGCCGTGCTGCAGCCCCGCTCGGGGCCCCGTTTCTCCCGCACCGCCTCCCGCCGCGGCCTCCACAGCCCCGGCTGCTTCCGCGGGGCCGCCGGGCCCCGTTCCTCCCGCTCCCCGTTGTTTCTGGGCATCGCTGCCGTTTCGGGGCGGTTTCGCCCCGGTTTGGGGGTTCTCCTCCGCTGGCGAAGTGCGGGATGGAGGATTGGGAGCCTGGGAGTTGCTAAGCGACAGCTCCCGGGGTGATGGTGCAGTTGCCGTGGCAACCGCGGGCTGGGTGCCTGGGAGGAGCAATTTTGGGGTTCTCCTTGGTGGGGTGTGGGTGTGAATTGGGTGCCCGTGGTTTGGGTGGGGGGCTGCGGCAGGCAGGAAGAGCAGGGCTGGGGGGCTCCTCTGGGAAGAGCTTTTCCTTCTGGGGGAACTCCAGTCTCTCAGCATCTCGGGTTATTTTTACTCTCCGGTGGGTTTTGGAGCCTTTCCCAGGAGAGAAGTGATGGTGGGGAAGGTGAGGAGGGGGCTTGTAAAGGTTCAGCCCCTCCTGGGGTGGTGTCGTGGGTGAGAGGCTGTGACCCCCCCCTGCCCTGTGGGGCTAACAGAGCTCCCCAATGATGTTCTGCTTTATGGAGAACCCCCTTTTTGTCCCTGCTGCTGTCCCCCTCTCCCCCTCCTCATGGCAGGCGCTGATCCCACAAGGATTTAGCCCTTAATTCCCATGAGGCACCGGACTTTCCGAGCTGGCTCGGCTGGGGGTGGGCTGAGCTCCCCACAAGGGACAAACATCCCAAGTGCCACCTGCAGTTGTCATTCCTGTGCCATCCCCCTCCATCCCAGTGGAGCACTGCTGGGCCTAAAAATAACCACAGCAAAGCTCCCCGGGCACTCACACCCCCCACCCCGGAGATCTCCTGGTCCTACAGAGCCCAGCTGATCCCTGGGAGGAGCAGAGGACAGGGGATGGCAGCAGAGGGGGATGAAAATGGATTTTGAGCGCCTCATGGGGAAGAAGCCCACCTGCCCTGCTGCTGCTCCTGGTTTTCAATGCCTTTTGGGACGAATTCCCTGCATCCCAAAGGATGGAGGGGGTGTGGAACGCGGCGACAACTACTCCCAGAGAAGTTTTTCCTGGGGAGCAGCCCGGTGTGGAAGCCCTGGCACCTGAAGTGACCAGGGTTTGTGCCACCTGCCTTTGCCTCCAGCTGCCCACGGGGCTCGGTCCTGCCCCGTGGATCCAGGTGTGCCCAGGGAGCCTGCGCACGGAGGGAGGTGCTAACATTGGGAAGTCCTTGCCAGGCTGCCGGTTTGGGGAGCTGTGGTCCCACGTGCAGGGCTCAGTTGCCATCGTTACCGGGTATTTTCGCTCATTGCGCTGGTGGTTTATTATAGCAGCTCGGGAGGCCGCTGCCAGGAGGGAGCGACGAGGGGGAAGAGATCCGTGGCCTCGGGAAGTTCAGAGAAATTGGGATATGGGGGTTTTTTGTCCTCCTTGCTATCCCAAGGGGGAGGAGATCCATGGCCTTGGGAAGTTCAGAGAAATTGGGATATGGGGGTTTTTTTGTCCTCCTTGCTATCCCTCAATCCCCTCAGTGCTTTTTCCCCTGGCAAACACAGAAACCCTCGGGTTCATGCTGTGATGAGTTAATTCTGATTTAGGCTCTGGCTTTGAGCAGGGAATGGGTGACACACCTGGGCACACCTGGGTGCTGCTCATCAGCTTTGCAGCACCCACAGCACCAACGTCTCTCTCAGGAGTGTTGGGGTCACACCTGCTCCTAGGAGCTCTCCCAATCCCCGTGGCTGCTGAGCCTCTGGGGAACCTAAGGAGTTTCTTCTTGCTGCTCGTAGCTTTGAGAAAATATCCCGTTGGGAATGGGGTGGGAAAAGGGGGCCAGGTCAGTGTCCCCTGGCAGGCAGCAGAGCCTGGCAGTGCCCATGTGTGCACTTGGTCAGGCGGCTCTGGAAGCTTCTTTTGCAAATGCTGGAGATGGAGAAAAGGAAGAGGAGGAAGGCAGAGGAAAAAAAAAAAAAAGCCTCATCTCACATGAACAAGCATGAGCCGAGGAGCCAGGAGGGAGGAGGGCACAATCCAACGCAGGCCATGTGTCTGACGTGGCACAGCAGCCACACTGCCACCAGAACATGAAATTTTAAAGGGGACTGGCGGGCACAGCGAGCTGGGAAGGGCTGAGCAGCTGCTGCAGAGCTTCCCCGGGCTGCCAGGGAGTGTCAGCATCCTCCTGCTCTGCGCCCCTGTGGTGCCCTGGACACACGCCCTGGCTGGCCCTGGCTGTGTTTGCCGAGCCCTCCTTCCCCTCGCAGGTCCCAATTAATGGATTCTGACATGGATTATGAGAGGCCAAACGTAGAAACCATCAAGTGCGTCGTGGTCGGGGACAACGCGGTGGGCAAGACCCGGCTCATCTGTGCCCGTGCCTGCAACGCCACCTTGACCCAGTACCAGCTCCTCGCCACCCACGTGCCCACGGTGTGGGCCATCGACCAGTACCGCGTCTGCCAGGAGGTGAGGGCTGCCGAGAATCTCTGGGGGCTCACGGACAGCCCGTGGAATCCCGAGGAGGTGAAGCTGTGTCCTGCTTGCAGGGGGGCTCTGATGGACTCCCCGCGGTGGGGACAGCCCTGCTGCTGTTGTTGTGAGGCTCAGGGGCTGAGGAGCTGGATGGTTTCTGTTCCCGCAGGTGCTGGAGCGCTCCCGGGATGTGGTAGACGATGTCAGCGTGTCCTTGCGCCTCTGGGACACCTTTGGTGACCACCACAAGGACAGGCGCTTTGCCTACGGCAGGTAGGGAGAGGCAGAGCCCGGCGCTACCCTGGGCAGGGAGGGAGTCCCCAAACCGAACCTCGACCCCTCCCTTGTCCCCTCGCAGGTCCGACGTTGTGGTTTTGTGCTTCTCCATCGCCAACCCCAACTCCCTGCACCATGTGAAGACCATGTGGTACCCGGAGATCAAACACTTCTGCCCCCGCGCCCCCGTCATCCTGGTGGGCTGCCAGCTCGACCTGCGCTACGCCGACCTGGAGGCCGTCAACCGCGCACGGCGACCCTTGGCCAGGTGGGACCCTCGTGCCCTGGAGATGTCCTTGCCTGCCCTCCTTCTCTCAAGAAATCTCCTCTTTAATTATCTCCCGTCTCTTTCAGGCCAATTAAACCTAACGAGATCCTTCCCCCAGAGAAGGGCAGGGAGGTCGCCAAGGAGCTGGGGATCCCTTATTACGAGACGAGCGTGGTGGCCCAGTTCGGCGTCAAGGACGTCTTTGACAATGCCATCCGTGCCGCCCTCATCTCCCGCCGCCACCTGCAGTTCTGGAAGTCCCACCTGCGCAACGTGCAGCGGCCCCTGCTCCAAGCCCCCTTCCTGCCCCCCAAACCCCCTCCTCCCATCATCATCGTCCCAGACCCCCCTTCCAACAACGAGGAGCGTCCAGCCCACCTTCTGGAGGACCCCCTGTGCGCGGACGTCATCCTGGTGCTGCAAGAGAAGATCAAAATCTACGCACACAAGATCTACCTCTCCACCTCCTCCTCCAAGTTTTACGACCTGTTCCTCATGGACCTGAGCGAGGAGGACCAGCAGAGCACCGCGGGGCACGGCTTCGGGGTGGCCGTCACCGCGGCCGCCGAGCGGATGCTGCACCAGGAGGAGAGGCACCACGGGCGGGATTTCCTCCTGAGGGCCGCCAGCTTCGACATCTGCGAGAGCGCCGAGGAGGCCGGACCCGGCCAGCGCAAACCGTGCCTTAGAGCCTCCACCAGTGACGGGATCCTGCGGGGCAACCGCTACGAGAACGGCGAGCGCGGGCTGCGGCGGGGCCGGAACCTCTCCTCGTGGAGCCGGGCCTTCACCAGCATCCAGGAGGAGATGGCCGAGGACCCGCTGACCTACAAGTCCAAGCTGATGGTGGTGGTGAAGATGGACGCGTCCATCCAGCCGGGTCCTTTCCGGGCCGTGCTGAAGTACCTGTACACGGGCGAGCTGGACGAGAACGAGCGGGACCTCATGCACATCGCTCACATCGCCGAGCTGCTGGAGGTGTTCGACCTGCGCATGATGGTGGCCAACATCCTCAACAACGAGGCGTTCATGAACCAGGAGATCACCAAAGCCTTCCACGTCCGGAGGACAAACCGGGTGAAGGAATGCCTGGCCAAGGGGACTTTCTCGGGTACGGCTCCGGGAGCAGCAGACTGGTCCTTTTTGGGGGCTCACAGGGTGGGTGGGGGCTCGGAGCTCCTGGCTTTGCTGTGTGTGTGAGGGGGCGGCCGTGCCTCCCTCAGGGTTTTTGGTCACACTTTGCTGTTTGGGGATTTTTGTCGCCTTTTTTTTCCCTGAGAAAGTGAGTGTGAAGCCCTTCTCCAGGGTTTCCT
Organism: Chloebia gouldiae; assembly: GCA_003676055.1. Lineage (NCBI taxonomy): Eukaryota > Metazoa > Chordata > Aves > Passeriformes > Passeridae > Chloebia > Chloebia gouldiae. The sequence goes on along the minus strand of QUSF01000224.1, from coordinate 21,769 downwards.
GCTGCCCAGCTGGCCCAGCAGCTCTGTTTATTTATGGAAGAGTTGCAAAGGCGACTTCCTTCTCTCCCAGACTGGATTTGCACAGGGTCATCCTGATTTATGAGGAGCAAGTGCCCTTAGTAGGATTTCTGCAGCTTTCCAGCGAGCACCACAAGCCACCAGCACGAGGTGACATCCCAGGGGGACCTGAATGTCCCAGCCTCCCTCCGGCTGGATTTGTTTCATGGAGATGGATCCTAATATGGTCAGGCAGTCCCTGGCAGGGGCAGATGTGTGGTGGCCCTTGCACACCCCTGGGAGAAGCTGTGGAGAGCGAGGCAGGAGATCCCCAGCCTCCTTCTCAGCTCTCCAAGGACTCAAGTTTAGGTGTGACATTTCCTCTTGGAAAACCCCTTGGAATTTTCAAGGGGAAAACCCCTTGGAATAGGCAGGACAATGCTGAGGCTTTTCCCTGAGCTGGCAGGAAATGCTGGATAAAAATGAGAGATAATTTAGGGAAAAATGCAGGATATGCCAGGCTCTGTCCCCTTCCCTCTGCTTTCCCCGGGGTGAGGGGTTTTGTGGCTGAGCTGCAGGTGGCAGGGCCGGTCCCAGCAGCAGCCCTGTGCTTGTCCCCAGATGTCACCTTCGTGCTGGATGACGGTGCTATCAGTGCCCACAAGCCCCTGCTCATCTCCAGCTGCGACTGGATGGCCGCGATGTTCGGCGGCCCCTTCGTGGAGAGCTCCACCAACGAGGTGAGGACAGCTCCGGGGAGGGTGGCACAGGTGGGCACGGCCAGGAGGTGACAATGTGTGTGTCTGGCAGGTGGCACTTCCTCACACCAGCAAGAGCTGCATGCGGGCGGTGCTGGAGTACCTGTACACGGGGCAGTTCAGCTCCAGCCCCGACCTGGACGACATGAAGCTCATCATCCTCGCCAACCGCCTCTGCCTGCCGCACCTGGTGGCTCTCACAGGTGAGTCCTGGTGGCTGCAGCACGGCAGGGTGACTGTCAGCCCGTCCCAGCCACCCCCTGACCCGCTGTGTCCCCCTGTGCAGAGCAGTACACGGTCACCGGCCTGATGGAGGCGGCGCAGATGATGGTGGACATCGATGGGGACGTGCTCGTGTTCCTGGAGCTGGCTCAGGTAGGACAGGAGCCTGTGCTGGCAGGGCTGGGGGTGCTCCAGGTGACACCCAGAGGGGTCTGGCAAGGCAAGGGGTGTTCCAGGTGACACCCAGAGGGGTCTGACAGGGCAGGTGACACTCAGAGGGGTCTGGCAGGGCAGGAGGTGACACACAGAGGGGTCTGACAGGGCTGGGGTTGCTCCAGGTGACCCACAGAGGGGTCTGGCAGGGCAGGAGGTGACACACAGAGGGGTCTGATGGGGCTGGGGGTGACCCACAGAGGGGTCTGACGGGGCTGGGGGTGCTCCAGGTGACCCACAGAGGGGTCCGACAGGGCTGGGGGTGACACACAGAGGGGTCTGACGGGGCTGGGGGTGCTCCAGGTGACCCACAGAGGGGTCTGGCAGGGCGGGTGCCACACAGAGGAGTCTGGCAGCTCCAGGAGCTGGACAACCAGGTCTGGCCTTGGATGTCCATGGAGAAATGAGGTGAATCCCTGGTGCTGGCCCGTTCCTGGTGGCCCTGAGCTGGTGTCCCATCCTTTCCCAGTTCCACTGCGCCTACCAGCTCGCCGACTGGTGCCTGCACCACATCTGCACCAACTACAACAACGTCTGCCGCAAGTTCCCCCGGGACATGAAGGCCATGTCGGGAGGTGAGTGGCGGCCAGGGGGGTGTGGCGGGGGGGTCCCTGCGGTCCTGGCAGCGCCCTCACCCCCCCCGTGTGCCCGCAGAGAACCAGGAGTACTTCGAGAAGCACCGCTGGCCGCCGGTGTGGTACCTGAAGGAGGAGGATCACTACCAGCGGGCGAAGAAGGAGCGGGAGAAGGAAGACTACCTCCACCTGAAACGGCAGCCCAAGAGGCGCTGGCTCTTCTGGAACGCCTCCTCCTCGCCTTCTTCCTCTCCTTCATCGTCGGCAGCCACAGCCTCCTCTTCCTCCTCCTCCTCCTCCTCCTCGGCTGTGGTTTGAAAGCGCCGTGCTTGCCCTGGCTCCAGCGTCCCGGGGAGGAGGAGGAGGAGGAGGAAGGGCGGATGCCCTGCCCCAGCGCCAGGCGAGGGGCGGCACTAGCCCCGCAGCAGGCGGCGGTGGCCGCGGGGCGGTCGTTGGGGAGGGGCTCAGCCCTGCCCTCCCCGCGGCAGGACTGGCAGAGCCCGAGCAGCAGGAGAAACTCCAGTTTACAGGAGCACGAGGGCTGTGCTGTGGTTTCGTTGCGGAATTTTTGTTGGAAATCGGGTTTTGTTTTTTGGAGCATCATCAGCATGAGGAAGAAGACGACGACGAAGAAGAAACACATCCTGCTTCCAGTTTGATTTGGAACCAGAAGCTCTTAGGATGTGGTTTGGGTGTCTTGATGGCATCTCACCACCTGGAGCCACCGTGGGGGTCCTGCCACCCCCTTGGACTCGCAGCAGGGTCAGGCACAGGGCAGGGGACCCTGGTCCCCAGATGCCTCCAGGCACTGCAGGATTTCCCCTACAAGTGGGGTCTGTCCTAATTCAGGGCACAGAGAGGATCGGAGTCCTCTCCTCCCTGTTCTTAACTCTTCAGTTTTGTTTAGACAGAAACTTAAAGCAAAAAAAAAAAACCCAAACCCAAACCCACTCCCTCAATCTGCCACACCAGAAACCAACCCCGAGCCCTGGGCTTGGGATTTTAGCCTGGAAGGCTCCATTGTAATAAATGGTGTTTTAAAAGCCCGGCGTGGTTCCTGTGTGTGTGGGAGGAGCAGCTGGACAGGCACATCCTTGTGCCAGGCTTGGGGTGATGCCACGACCCCCTTCCAGCGCTCCTGGGACGGGCAGGGACAGCGAGGCCTGGCAGGACCCAAACCCTGGTGGTGGCTTTTCCATCGGACTCACTCTGCCTGTCCCACCCGTGTCCCTGCAGGGCTGCCAGGCAGGGCAGGAGGCACCCAAACCTCCTCACCCTGCCCAGCTGGGATGGGAAAAGCTCCTTGGAGCCTGTCCCTGCAGAGGCTGCTGCTGGAGGAGCACCCAGGGATGCTCCCGGTGGCGTCCCCTCCCACCCCACGCTGCTCCTCTTCCCAGCTGGCCTCGTGGAGCACCTTGGAGCCTCCCATTCTGCATGCCCACCCTCAGCCTCGGATGCAGGAGCGAGGTGGCTCCTCACCCTCGCTGTTCCAGCAGGTAGGAGCACGACTTTCTCTCCTTTTCACACAATCTGGGCACTCACCGCTGCTTCCGAGTCCTGTTTGCCTTCCCCGGGCCAGGACCCGAGCCCTGGCACTGAGCCCTGCATGTGCCTGGCTCTGCAGGAGCCCCTGCCCAGGTCTGCATGCTCAGGGGGCACAGGGGGATGCCCACGGGAGACCCCTGGGCACGAACCCTCGGGGCAGGCCAACAACAGCTCCTGCTTTTCACCCCACCCCACGCTCTCAACAATCCCCTCCGCGGCGCAGGGGCCGGGGAGCAGCTGCAGGGGCGTTTTTGGGGGCAGAGCAGAGCCCTTTTCTCACTAAGCACTGCATGGATTTGCAACACAGCTACTGCAAGCAACACACAGAGCCCTGGCTGGGTGCAGCCGGAGCCCCCCGGGTCAGCGCTGCCGGTGCCACCCCCGGCACGAGGGGCTGGGGTCACCCCCTGGCCTGGCACGGGACTCTGGTGTCGGTGAATGAAGGCCAGGATGGCTGCTGGGAGCTTTCCCTGGCAGAAAAGGTCCCGTGGGGGCTGGCGGGGACCATTCCTGGTGGGGTGCTGGGGTGGCTGAGCATTAATTCCATGGGCTGAGTCCTCAGTGCCACATGGAGCAACTGGTGTCCACTGGGACCCCAGACAGGCCCTCGCCAGAGTTCTGGGGGGAAAATAAATCAAACCAGACGAGAAAATCAGGAGGATTTTTTTTTTTTAATTTAACCCTTCATAAACAGTTTAGAGAAACGTAAAAAACTGGAAAATAGCAAACTGGCTGGGCCAGAGCTCTGTAAAAAACACACAACCATGCATAACAATATAACAATATTTTTATAGAGCTTTCAAGTTAATATATGTAATATTTACAATTGCTAAATAAATAAGTAAAAAATTTCTGCTTGTGGATGCAGTGTTGGAGGGTGGGGGAGAAGGAGAGCAGCAGGAGGGGTGCTGAGCACCCTCCCACCCCACTGGGGAAGGTCCTGGTAGACTGGGGGGGCAACTCAAGTAATCCAGTAGTTTTCCCAGCTGTTTTTGCAGCTAGGTTGTCCCTAGCGAGGGACAGTGTGAGGTGCAGTGTTGGGGAAGCTGCCCAGGGGCTGGGATGGGCAGGGGGTACCACTGTCACACTCACACTCAGTGCATTCACCCCTCCACGCTGGGGCACGCGGGGACAGCAGGGACCACCCCACGGCCACGGGGCTAACCTGGGCCCAGCAGGGCCATGAGGGGAGTTTTCCCTTCTCCTCAGCTCTGGGGTGACTCCACCTGCAGCTCTGAGGCCTCCACAGGGATGTTGGGAGGTGTTGGAGCAAATCCAGAGGAGGCCACGGGGCTGCTCTGAGGGCTGGAACCCCTCTGGAGCCAGGCTGGGAGAGCTGAGATTGTCCAGCCTGGAGAAGAGAAGGCTCTGGGACACGTTCAGGCCCTTTCCAGTACCTAAAGGGGCTCCAGGAGGGGTGGAGAGGGCCTCTGAAAAAGGACCTGGAGTGCCAGGACACGGGAATGGTTTCAAACCGAATGCAGATCACATTAGATTAGCTATTAGGAAGAAATATTTCACATTGAGGGTCGGTAAACACTGGCAGAAAGGCTGCCCAGATAAGCTGCCTCATCCTGGCAAACATTCAAGGTGAGGCTGGATGGGGTTTGGAGCAACCTGGTAGAGTGGAAGATGTCCCTGGTCCTGGCAGGGGGCTGGGCTGGGTGACCCCTGCATTGTCCCTTTCCCCAGGCAACCCCAGTGTTCCAGTGCAAGTCACTCATTCCTCCTCTCCCCTCCAAGTCAAGTTTAAAACTCCCTCCTAAGAACAAGCAGAACCATTTAAAACAAAACAAAATAAAAATTTAGTACAACAAAAAGTACCCCAAGACCCCAGCTCAGCTTGCAGAACCACCAAGCATGCAGAATGAAGCTTACTTAGAGATGTTCTAAAAGCAGAAGCCATTTCATGATGCCAGGAATCCTGTGACAATCAAGGATGATCCCGTTCAAAAGCACAGGGATGCCAAAAGCCCTTCTGTGCACTGATCCCAAAGAAGTCTGGGTAGTACCAGTGCTTCCAAGTGAGATGATCCAGGAAGCAGATTGAAATTATTTGAAACTCTTGGTGTTGACCCAATGAAATCAAGAAACCAGCTCAGATTCCATGAGGAAGCACCAAAATTCCTTCTTCTTCAAGGAAGCTCGAAGTTCCAGCAGAGAGGGAGGGCCCTGAGGCTCATCTTTCACACGAGGATCAGCTCCTCCCAGCTCAGCTGAGCTCACGATGGCTTCAAAAGGAGAGCAGCCACAGGAGCGCTACATACAACTAAAATTTAAATACTTTGTGAGGTATTTCACAGCTGTAGCTTGAGGGAGGGCGTTGCAGCGTGTGCCCTGCCCCCTTCAGCTCGTTTCATACTGAAAAAGTTCACTCTTGACCAGCGTGAAGGAGATGTCCTCTGCCACCCCGCCGAGGTTGAGGTGGACCAGGGTGTCCAGCAGGGTGTTGACGGAGGCCCTGGAGCCCTCCCTGTTCTGCCACTTGCGCAGCATGTTGTAGAAGTCATCGTGAGACTTGGCCATGTTGATGTCATTGTCCTCCAGGTTCAGGCTGTGGCCGAATTTCATCCAGTCCCCTATGGGGATCTTCTCAGGAAAGATGTAAAAGGTTTTCCGCAGCGCTGGAGGGGGAAAAGGACAGCTCAGAGCACGGGGAACTGGGACAGGAATCCCAGCCCCCAGCACATCCCCTGGGGGATTACCTTGACTGGGGTCCTGCCCTGGTGCTGGAACCAGACGTATCGTGGGTATCGTGGGTATCGTGGGTTTCTCATTCGGCAACACCTCCTGGAATGACAATGTCACTCCTGGAATGACGGGGTCCTACAGCACCCACCAAGCCCCAGCAGCAATGTGTGATTAATGGGGATTGGAGACCCTCTCCCTCTCTCCCAGGGCTGTGAGGGCAGGAGATCACCACCCACCCACCCCCAGGACATCCGTGTTTCCCATCTCTGCAATGGCAGCGGGCCCCGAGGGGTCCCTCTCTCCCCCTGAGGGAGACCAGAGCTGTCTTTGCTCAGCATCAGCGTTAAATCCTCCGAGGACTCTCTCGAGTGCAACGAGCAGATTTTGCCACCCTGACCCCACCAAGAGACCCTTCACCATCTCCCCGAGCAGCCAGGCCTGGAAGCCCCCCAGGATATCAGCTCTTGGCCTGGCACGCCGGGGCAGAGGGTGCCACTCACGTACCGGCGCTCCTGGCACGTAAGGCTGCAGCCTCTCTGCAGGTGCCCTGTCCTCTGACCTCACGTTCACCGTCTTGCACAACAGCAGCTTCCCAAACATGGAGCTCTGTGGCAAGGGAGAAACACGAGCTGTGGTGGTCTGGGAAGGCAGGACCCTGCCGTGGATCCAAGGGTGCGGATCCCAAGCTTGGAGGAGCTCTCAGCAAGCACAGCCCGCCCCTACCCTGGGATCTCCCCTGTGGACTCTGGATGTGCCAGCACTGCCACCAGGAAAGTGTTAATGGCACCGAGGAGGGGGCTGGAAGCACCCAGGGCACTACCAGAGAGCCTCCTCTGCTCGGCCCAGCTCTACCACAACCCTCAGGGATGAGCCTCATCATCCCCCTGCTCCTCCAGCCTTCCCAGCTGGATGAGCCTCATCCCCCTGCTCCTCCAGCCTTCCCAGGAGCTGCTGGCCAAGTGAGGAGCAGAGGGAATAGGAGATGTCACCCCAGCCCACAGACATAGCCACAGCCCCCTGCCATCCCAGGAACTCACCACTATTTTACAGGGCCTCCTGCTCGAGGGTCTCCCATTCCCTGGAAGATGGAAAGAGCACTGGGATCCCTCTTCCCCCAGGCAGGACCCTCTTCCCACCCAGCCCACTCCAGGTGAGTGCTCCTGGGGTCTCTTTTCCCACCCAGCCCACACAAGGTCGGTGCTCCTGGGGTCTCTTTTCCCACCGAGCCCACACCAGGTTGGTGCTCCCAGGGTCTCTTTTCCCACTTTACCCACACCAGGTCGGTGCTCCTGGGGTCTCTTTTCCCACTTTACCCACACCAGGTGGGTGCTCCTGGGGTCTCTTTTCCCACTTTACCCACACCAGGTCGGTGCTCCCAGGGTCTCTTTTCCCACTTTACCCACACCAGGTGGGTGCTCCTGGGGTCTCTTTTCCCACTTTACCCACACCAGGTCGGTGCTCCCAGGGTCTCTTTTCCCACTTTACCCACACCAGGTGGGTGCTCCTGGGGTCTCTTTTCCCACTTTACCCACACCAGGTCGGTGCTCCCAGGGTCTCTTTTCCCACTTTACCCAC
>QUSF01000223.1:139530-151318 GCA_003676055.1 Chloebia gouldiae | reverse complement strand
GAGAGGGATCCGGGAGTGGGAATTGCAGGGCCAGGAGCAAGAGGGAAAGGGGAGTGGGAATTGCAGGGCAGGAATGAGAGGGAACTTGGACTGAGAATTGCAGGGCCAGGAATGAGGGGGAAATGGGAGTGGGAATTGCAGGGCAGGAAGGAGGGGGAAATGGGAGTGGGAATGGCAGGAGCAGGAATGAGAGGGAACCAGGAGTGAGAATTGCAGGGCAGGAATGAGAGGGAACTTGGAGTAGGAATCACAGGGATGAGAGGGAAATGGGAGTGGGAATTGCAAGGCCAGGGATGAGAGGGAAACGGGATTGGGAATTGCAGGGCCAGGAATGAGAGGGAAACGGGAGTGGGAATGGCAGGGCAGGAACGAGAGGGGCCCAGGTGAGAAACGCCTGCAAGTCCTGAAACACCTGAGCCCAGTAAAGATCTCTGCCTCTTCAGACCCTGCTCAGCTTTAGATGAAGAGAATTTGAAGAGAATTTTGAGAAGGAAAGCACGCTCCCTTCTCTTTTTGGGAAATAAATCGATTTCCCTTTTTGGAAAAATACATTTATTTTTCATTTTAGGAAATACGCATATTTCCCTTTTTGGGAAATACATTTATTTCCCTTTCTGGGAAATACATTTTTTGTCTCCTTTTGGGAAATACATTTAAGAGCATTTCCAAAGGGGAATCATAAAATTATCCAGACATCCCCTACTCCAAAGCCTGGAGTTTGTGTAAATGTTAATTTTTTTTGGTGTGAGTGCACTGTAATGGTCAATGATCCCAAGGAGGCTGATAAATTCAGCACATCTGGCACATCGAGCATTTCAGAGCTGCTCAGAGAATCATGGAATGCTTTGGGTGGGAAGGGACCTTCAACCCCAAATCATCCCACCCCTGCCAAGGACAGGGACACTTTCCCCTGTCCCAGGCTGCTCCAAGCCCCGTCCAGCCTGCCCTTCTCCATCCATTTCCACCTCATTCCCTTCTCCAGACCGCAGCCATCCCCTCCCATCCCACGGCAGCTGGGAAGTGAATCCTTGTCCTCCAAGCCACCGCGCTGCTCCAAAACCCGGGAACAGCGCGAGGACCCAGCGCACCCCTGTCAGGAGCCACCAGCCTTGCACAGGCACAGCAGCCAGGCTGAGGCGTTTCAAACACACTCCCAGCTGCCTTGTCAGGGACAAATGGGGCTTGTCACAGTCTCCAAACAGTTTTAGGGAGAACACTAATGATGTTCATGATCTCTGGTCCCAGCAGGAGGGAGAAGCTGCAGTCTCCTTCCAGGAAAGCACAGAGTGACTCGCAGTTGTTTGGTTCCTGAGATCGCAGGGGGTTTGGGAAGTATCCAGTGCAGGCAATTGCTGAGTTTGGAAATGTGGAGTCCTTGGTGGTCGCTGCCGTGGGTCACGGAAAGGTGCAGCACGTGCACAACTGACTCAGCTGGCAGCAGCTCCCAAAACCTCCCAGCTCCTTCCAGAGCAAGCACAGGAGGGACAGGGGGCCTTGGCACCGCTCTGCATTTGGGATTTGGGCATTGCACCCGCCTGGGTTTGGATTTCCAGAGCTGAGCCAGGCTCTTGGCTGGCGTGCCGTGATCCAGCCTCGCTCATTTCTGGGGACAGCCTGGGGCTCTCACTGCTCTGCTTCGGGGTTGTGTCCTGCTCCTGCAGGGACAGCGTCACGCTGCTGCCTGTCCCCGTCCTCCAAGGAGGAGGGATGCAGGGAGGCTCCAGGGCTGCCGCAGTCTGCGCAGTCACGCCGCAGGGACGGGCATTGCTCCCTCCCAGTCCTGGAGCAATCCGTGCTGAGTCTTGTGATTGGGATCAAAGGGACCTTTTGGAGGGTTGGAGTAAATAACTCCGGGGTTGGAGTGCAAGCAGAGCCCTGAGCTGGGCCGTGGCCGAGGCCTCAGCTCCTCTGGGGTGGCTTTGGCTGGATCCAGGAGCATCCCAAACCCCAGACCTGTCCCAGGACAGGTGTGAGGGTGATAAATACGTTTTATGTTGCATCAACCAGCATAAATTTATTCAGAGTTTCCCGGCATATCCAGAGCTGGAAGGGACCCGCAAGGATCATGGAGATCCATTTCCTATTACAGAAAACTCTTGTAGCTGAAGGTGTTTTTTCTTGTCTATCCAGAAAATGGCAAAATTCAGAGGGCAAAATGATACTGGGGGGAGCAAAAATGAATCATGTGTGTCTTTCTCCCAAGCAAATTTGGGGGGGAAATTGGGACCTTGGGAAGGAGTTTTACGGAGGACAGGGAGAGCAGCAGGCAGCTCTGTGGAGCCCCAGGTTAAAGTGATGGATTTTGGAGCTCGGGACATGGGGACATCTGGGCAGTGCTGGCCACGCTCCTCTGCGAGGACCTGGAGCCTGTCCCGAGGCACAGGCAGCTCCTCCCAGCCCGAGGCAGAGGATATTGTGACACAAAAGCAGCAGGATTTCCCAGCTCCGAGGTTACGCTGAGGGCTCCCGGAGCATCCTGCTTTCCCAGCCCGAGGCCCGGCAGGATCTGAACGTGCCCCTTGGCCCGGCCGCCCAGGGGAAGTAGTTAAAGGTCATTTCACCTTCCTGCCACTTCATCTCAGGGCAGGAGCAGCAGCGGAGGAAAATCCCTGCTCACAGCTGGGAAGCTGACAGCCTCTGGGAAGGTGTCCGAGCGTGGAAGCCTCGGGGCTGGATGGGTTCTGTGTCTGGCCCTGATTTAGGCCGGGTGTGGGGCTGGCTCAGCTTTGCTCGTCTCCACTTCAGAGCTCGCTCCCAGCCCTGCTCCGAGCGAGCCAGAGCCTCGTCCTTTTGTGCAGCTCAGGCTTTGACCTCACCTGACCTCCCCTGGCTCTCCAAAGGCTGAGAGTTGGGAAAGGATTTTAAATGGGAACTCTCATTTCCCTCTTCCTTCCCCTCCTCCACCTGCAGGTTGTTCCCTTCTCTGCTCCTGTGGAAAAATGTCACCATGACCTTAAAGAGCTTAAAATAAGTTCCTCGACGTCCTTTCGGGCAGAAATCCCAGCAAATGTGGCACTGCTGCCCTTTTTCCCAAGGTTGTCTCCCTGGGAAGATGTTCCCTGGCACAGGGAATGCCAGGTGCTCTCCCAGCCCCGCTCCTGGGGCTGTGGAGGAGCATTCCTTGGAGGAATTCTCAGCAGGGCTGGGAATACAGGGCAGCACCACATCCTGGGAGTCAGGCCTGGCTAATAAGTGACAGACTCCCAAGGCATACACAGAAGGCTAATTCAATTTATTAAGGGTATTTTTATACCCTTTTTATACTTTTTTATACCCTACAGGAAGACCTGATTGGTCCTTTAATTAAAACACCATCACCATTGGCTAATTAACAAGACCCCCCATTTATTAAACAATCTCATGAGAATAACAAGAAAACAGATATTAGAAAAACAGCGCCTGCAGGATGTTTTTAATAATTGGCTATCATTGTTTACCTCCCAAAGCTTCCCAGGCCAATTCTGGGCTAATTAATCTAGCTTCTCTCTGTCTCTGACCAGGGAGCTGCCACCACTCCTGGCTGCTCCTTGGACAGGGAATTTGTGCCCAGGGCAGCTGGAGAGGAGGCAGGGGAAGCCTCACCTGGGGTTCCGTGCATGGTGGGCTTGGAAGTGAGCACGGATTGCGTGTTCTGAGGGAATCCAGGGATCTGCCAGGCTTGGACTGAGCTGCTTCTCCCCCTTCTGCTCCTCCTGTGCAGGGAAAGGGACAAGAGGGACAGAGGGATTGGTGGCACAGGGATGGATCAGTCACGGCTCTGCCTTGGAGCAGAGGCAGGCCAGGCTGGGATCCCGGCAGGATCTGTCCTTGCCAACGTTAATTATTTTCCTTCCCAAAGCTCCAGGAACTCGGGGTTTAGCAGAGAGTAAATCACACCCTTTAACCCATTCCTATTCTCTCAGCTCCTCGTTTTTGCCTTCCTGATCTGCCAGGATCGCTCCAAACCCACTGTGCTCACCCTCACCTCCCAGAGCTGGGGCAGCTGTTGGTTTAGGGCAATTAAATCAGAATTTTGGCGATGGGGCTCATTCCCTGTGCCAGAGGCACAGCACCACCGTGTCCAGCATGATTGGGTTCAGTGACAGCTGGGGCAGCTGTTGGTTTAGGGCAATTAAATCAGAATTTTGGTGATGGGGTTCCTTCCCTGGGCACCGCCGTGCCCAGCGTGATTGGGTGCAGCGACAGCAAGGTTGCACTTGGCCTTGGGAGGCCTTTAAAAATTCTGCCACAACGCCTTGAGAAATCAATTCCAAACACGCTCCAGCCAAATTAAAAGCCCTGATTCCCGCAGCTCTGTCACCTGGCTGGGGCACAGCGTGGGCTAACCGGGCGGCTCTGCCCACAGGTATTACACCAAGCTGCTGAGGAGCCTGCTGGAGTGCGACGAGGCCACGGTGAGCACCATCAAGGACAGCCTGATGGAGAAGCTGGGGCCCAACGTGGCCAGCCTGTTCCACCTGCTGCAGAGCGACCACTGCGCCCAGGGCCACCACCCCCGCGCCGACCTCCTGCGCAGGAGGCTCTCGGAGGCGCCGAGGCTGAAGCTGCTCCTCAGGAACCTCCGAGGTGAGGGCTCCGCGCCCGCCCGCGCCGAGCGCGGCTCCGCCGAGCGCGCCTGACCGGGGCGGGGCGGGCACCGCCAAAGCTGAGGGCTCTGCTCCGGGAGTGCTGCACCCAAAGCCAGAGGACTGTCGCTATTTAACCCCCCCCAGGAGCTGGGTTTTGTTCCTTAGGGCTCCTTTAGTTAGGTCATCTTTTCTCTTCCTCTCCGCCACCACTTCTGCATGGGTCTGTGTTCGGTGTCGCGGCTTTCCCGCCAGCCTGATGGCTCTGTCTCTTCTCTTCCCCACAAAAAAATCTGTTCTCCCAAAAAAATCTCCACTCAGAAGTAGATCCCTGCAGTGGTCAGGCCTTCAGGCACCAAACCCAGTGTTTGGAGGCTGAGTTTTGTCCCAAACTGTTGTGCTGCCACCACCCAGGCCCGGAGATTCGGCGCCGCGGGGAGGAGCCGCTCCTCTCCTGCAGGTGCCGGAAAATGCACTAAAAACTCTCACACCTCCCAAAAATATCCGTGGAATTCATGTCATGAATCTGTGCTGGCCACGGACGAACATGGACGTCACGTTCCTGGTCCTGTAGTGTCACCCTCAGCCCGAACCCTTCCAGCAGAGCGCTGTGAACACGTTTTAAGTCGGGATTTACCAAACTCCTGCATGGTTTGGTCACCAGGACCCGGCACCGCGGTGCAAAACGAGTTCAAACCACCCCACAAAGCCCAAGAGCAGGAGAGGGAAGGGTTCTACCGTGGAAAGAGGTTGTGGCTGGAGCAGGTCAGGAGGTCCCAAACCGTGCGTTGTGTTTCAAAGCTCACATCTCTGTACTGTATTTAACTGCCTGAAGCTTTAAGCCAAGCCTAACAGAAACAAAGCCTGTCTTAAGATTAGAGTATTAAAGGCCTTGCTCTAACAGTGGTATAAATAGTGCTAAAATCTCTCTGTACTGTACAAAAACTCCACCAGAGTCTGCCTCAAAGGAGCAGAACAGAGCAACTTTATTGCCTAAACTGAGTTTTGTAAGTCAGCTTTTTCTTTATTATTATTATTATTGTTATTGTTATTATTATTGCTTTCTTTTTCCTGGAAGCAGCACCTCTGTCATAGTCAGGAGTTCACATTCCACTCTGTGGCCTTTTAACAAAGGAAGAGGGGAAAAGTTTGGGATGGGAATCGCAGGACCAGGAAGAGCCTTTCAGAGCTAAAATTGAGGCAAAATCCATAAAAAGCCAAGTTCAGGCCGGTCAGTCCTGCCCCCACAGGGCTGCCAGGCAATGCACTTGGAGCCAAGGCAGAGCTGCTGGGAATTCCGGAATTGTCAGATCCGTTGGGAATCTCACCGGGCAAAACTCCCGACGGGATTTCTGGGGAAAGGCTGGGAAAATCCATCATTCTCTGAAGCTCCAGCAGGAAAACTGAGGACACAATGAAGGCTCTGGGAGCTGCCTTTCCTCCTCCTCCTCCTCCTCCTCAGCGGGTTCTGGGAAGAGGAGCAGAGCTGAGAGACCCCAAAGCCGCTCCCCACCACAGCCAGGCCCTGGTGAGCCCAAAAATCCCCTTGGTGGTGTGGGATCCACCAGGCCAATCCCAAATCCATGCCTTGGGGTCCCTGCAGAGTGGGAGGCTCTGCCTCAGAGCTGATGAAGGAGGGAATCTCTATTTCTTATGGAAACCTGAAGCAATATAATTTGATTTTTTTTGTGTTGTTCGGGAAACCACAAAGCCTTTAAACCAGAACTTGCTGCTAAAATATCAAAACCAGATGCAGTGGCAACGTTTCAGATGTCGCTGTCTTCACAAAATGTAGCCCAGAAGTGCTGGCAGAGAATTGGAAGCAGCAAAAAAATGTTGCTGACATCGGTGGAGGGTCAGAATTCGTAATTTTTTTGGGATACTCCGAACAGAGCCAGGCAGGGCAAGGAAGATGCAAAGTTTCTCCTTCCCGAATCAGGCAGGGATTGAGAGGCCGACACAAAGACGTTCTGAGAGGTGAAAGCCAAAAGTTTCTGGAATATCCCGACCCAAAAATTGGGATTATATTTAGGAATTGATCCCAGGAGCACATCCCTGACTTCCCACCCTGCGGCTGTTGGGAGCCAGGGAATTCCGCCGGGCTCTGTGCACCCACTCCATGATTTATTTGGGAATTGGACACAAAAAGTCTTTCCCTGCCTCGGGGCAGTGGTCGGAGCCCACCAGGGAGGCTCTGCCAATGCTCCAGAGCTCCCACTGTGGGATCCCAAAGCTCCCGGGAGCTTTCCGAGGATGCCTGGCCAGGGACATTCCTCATGGGAAGCAGCTTCTCCACCCACCCATTTCTCTGCAACCCCAAAAAGGCTCCTAAAGCAGATTTGGGGCCGCGGAGGCGCCTTGGGCTTCCCATTCCCATCTTTTTTTTTGGGTGCCATAATGAAATTTCCCTTTCCAGCAGCGATTCCAGCTTTGTCTCCTGAGTGAGGGAGGGAAGAGGAGCAGGGAGACGATTCCCCGGGCAGGGTTTGCTGTGGCAGCCCAGGGAGCTCCTCCTGTGCCCTCCGTGTCCCAAAGAGCCGCAATTCCCAAATTTTGAGCTGCTTTGAGGCTGCTGTGCTGGAGCAGGGAGGAATTTGGGATGGCAGATCCCATCCCTAGGGCCAGGAGTGCCGGGATTTGGGCTGCCAGGATCAGGGGGTGCCAGGATCTGAGAGTGCCAGGATCTGGGCTGCCAGGATCTGGGGCTGCCAGGATCTGGGAGTGCCAGGATCTGGGGGTGCCAGGATCTGGGGCTGCCAGGATCTGGGGCTGCCAGGATCTGGGAGTGCCGGGATCTGGGGTGCCAGGATCTGGGGCTGCCAGGATTTGGGGTGCCAGGATCTGGGGGTGCCAGGATCTGGGCTACCAGGATCTGGGGCTGCCAGGATCTGGGAGTGCCGGGATCTGGGAGTGCCAGGATCTGAGAGTGCCAGGATCTGGGGTGTCAGGATCTGGGAGTGCCAGGATCTGGGAGTGCCAGGATCTGGGAGTGCCAGGATCTGGGAGTGCCAGGATTTGAGGGTGCCAGGATCTGGGAGTGCCGGGATCTGGGAGTGCCAGGATTTGGGGGTGCCAGGATCTGGGAGTGCCAGGATCTGGGAGTGCCAGGATCGGGGAGTGCCAGGATCTGGGGTGCCAGGATCTGGGTTTGCTGGGATCTGGGCTGCCAGGATCTGGGAGTGCCAGGATCTGGGAGTGCCACGATCTGGGGGTGACAGGATCTGGGTTTGCTGGGATCTGGGCTGCCAGGATCTGGGGTGCCACGATCTGGGGGCTCCCATCCCTGGGGAACGATGGAAAAGTTGGGATTTGGGTGGGAGAGGTCCCTCGGGGTGGGGAATGATCGCCACCCTCATGTCCAGCGATTTCACCCCGGGGTTCATCTCCGCTTCGTTTTTTGGGTCTCGCGGAAGGATTTTCTCTCGGGGCAGGGAGGGGCTTCTCTGGGAAGGTTTGCATGAGTCTCGTGGTTTGTTTGCACTTTAGACGTTGTTGTGCCATTATAAATTTGCATTATTTGTATTTATAATTTAAAGAGACCTAGAAAAGGGAAAAGGGAGAGAGTTGGGGGGTTGTGGGGTTTGTTTTCTTTGGGTTTTTTTGGGTTTTTTTGCTGAGTACTGGAATAAACAGTGAGCATATCTGGTATATGTCCTTATTTATTGTTTCCATGACATTT
Organism: Chloebia gouldiae; assembly: GCA_003676055.1. Classification (NCBI taxonomy): domain Eukaryota; kingdom Metazoa; phylum Chordata; class Aves; order Passeriformes; family Passeridae; genus Chloebia; species Chloebia gouldiae. The sequence goes on along the minus strand of QUSF01000223.1, from coordinate 143,074 downwards.
GTAAAGCTCCGTGTGTTCATATAAAGGTTATTTGAAACATATCATAGCGAGGAGAGAGAGGCAAGTTATTTTCTTTGCTTATTTTTATAATTAAAGATGCATAACGTAATGAGGCCTACGTTGGATTTTCTTCTGCAATGAAATAAAAAAGTCGAATTTAAAGGGTTTTGGTGTCCGAGTCTTTATTGGGCTGTTGATAGCAGCAGGATAAAAAAAAATTTATTTTTATAAAATAAAATTTTATAAACTTGTTTTCCTTGGGTTGAGCATCAGAGCTGTCTCCTCTGGCTGTTTATGGCCTGGCCTGGTAATTGCATTTTATTCACCCTGATTATTAAGGTAGAAGCACTTTTTAATGAACGCAGCTGCAATGCCCCTGCAGGGAAATAAAACCCCTGGATTCTGGAATTCCACGTGCATTTTATCCACTCAGGAAATCTCCAGTTTCCACTGGAACATCCAAATCCATTTCATAATCAGCAGAGGAAAAGTGGGATCTTAATTCCAACCCTGCTCCAAAAGCTGCTGCAAAGTTTAAAAAATCATTTTCCCGTCACAAAAGAGTGTAAGAATAAATATTGGGAATGGATTAATAAAAGATTTTTTTGTCCTAAAATTAATAAAAGGATTAAAAAAAGAATATTTTGTCCTAAAATTATGGAAAGGTTTGGATTGGAAGGACCTTAAAGCTGAGCTCATCCCACCCCCTGCACTCTGTTGCATTACTATTATTTTTTTATTTTTAATTATAATAATTATTATTATTATAATTGCAGCATTTTTAATAATTTTTGAATGATTGCATTATTAAAATTACTGAAATAAGTTTTGAAATAAATGAATTATAATTAATATTTATATATCATACTTATAATTATTAGCATTATTGACAGCATTGGAAATTCCCTTGGACACTTCCACCTGGAGCTCCCAACCTTGACAATATTCCAGAATTTCAACAACTTTTTAAGACTTGGGAATAAAATGGACACATTTAGGGCAGTGCTGCTAACGGAGGGAGCTGAATTCCCAAAAAAAATCGCAGGAATAGAGGGGTTGGATCAACCCAGGCTCTGTGGTGGGAAAACTGGGAGGGAAATCATCCTGGGGAAGGAAATTTTGGCTCAGTGGTAGAGAAAATTGTGCTAGAAAAGGAAATTTATGCTTGATAAAGAAGAAAATAGTCCTGGAAAAGGAAATTTTGGCTTGGTGACAAAGAAAAAAGTCTTGGAATAGGAAATTTATGCTTGATAACCAAGACAAAAGTCCTGGAAAAGGAAATTTCAGCTCAGTGACAAAGAAAAAAGTCCTGGAAAAGGAAATCTCGCCTTGATGACGAAGAAAAGAGTCCTGGAAAAGGAAATCTGGGCTGGGTGATGACGGAGAGCTCGGGAAGCATTAAAATCCTGCTTGATTTTCCCCTGGAAAAAACAACCCAGGAATTTGATTTGGCCAGGATCCAAAGGATTGCCTGGATGTTCTTTTCTTGTCCATGGGGGTTTTTTTGCACTTTCATGACGAAACAAAGGGAAAACCAATTCAGATTTTCCCAGTCCTCACCCTTCCTGCCAGCTTTGAGAGGGAGGGAAGGAAGGAGGAGTGGGATCCTCGACACCTCCAAAGGGCTGGGAATGAAATTCAGGACAGACTTCCCTTCCTGCCTCCCTGGAACTGAGAAAAATAAAAAGTTGGGGGGGAAAAAAACTCTCAAAAAAATGAAGGACAATAAAAATTCCCACAGAAATGAAGGGCAACAAAAACTCCCACAGAAATGAAGGGCAACAAAAATTCCCACAGAAATGAAGGGCAATAAAAACTCCCAAAGAAATGAAAGGCTACAAAAACTCCCACAGAAATGAAGGACAATAAAAACTCCCACAGAAATGAAGGATATTGTCTTTGCTGCCGTGATTCAGCTGCTCCGAGCGGGATTACGGAAGGAGTTCAAAAAATAAAAGAAGTGGAGTTGCTAAAAATAGAAATCAGAGCTCAAATTGCCCTGATCCAGAGGTGATTCCCGTCAGGAGAGCTCAGCTGAGTGAGGAGCAGAGGGAAAGGCAGGAGAAATTCAAAGGGATGAAAATTTGGCCAGGGAATTCTCAGGACCCTGAGATTTTGGTGTAATTTTTTAATCAGTTTCAGTGGAAAGCAGTGGCCAAAAATTAATCTGAGGGATTGAGGGGATGATGGGGCTGGAAATTCCAGAAAACCACAGAGCCGTGGAATGGGATGGGTTGGATTAGATGGGACTGGCTCCAACCCATGGGATGATGGGGCTGGAAATCCTGGAAAACCACAAATCCATGGAATAGTTGGGTTGGAAAGGACCAGATCCTCCAGCTCCATCCCTGTCGTGTCGCTGGGTGGATCAGAGGGAGGATTCCCTTCTCCCAGACTCAAAAAAAAATCACTTTTCCCAATAAATTTCCAGCTTTTACCAGGGAGCCAACCTTCTTCCAAACTCAAAAATGTAACTTTTCCCAATAAATTTCTACCTTTCCCAAGGAGCCAGCCCTTCCTCGGATTCCCTGCTTCCAAATTCACAAAAAAATCACTTTTCCCAATAAATTTCCAGCTTTTCCGAGGAGCCAGCCCTTCCTCGGATTCCCTGCTTCCAGACTCACAAAAAAATCACTTTTCTCAATAAATTTCCACCTTTTCCAAGCAGCCAGCCTTCTTCCAAACTCACAAAAAGTCACTTTTCCCAATAAATTTCCACTTTCCCAAGGATCCATCCCTTCCTCAGATTCCCTGCTTCCAAACTCACAAAAAGTCACTTTTCCCAATAAATTTCCAGCTTTTCCAAGGATCCAGCCCTTTTTCGGATTCCCTTCTCCCAAAGTCACAAAAACTCACTTTTCCCAATAAATTTCCACCTTTCCCAAGGAGCCAGCCCTTCCTCAGTGCACACAGCTGGATTTCCAAAGGCTTTTCCTCCCCAAAAAAAAGCCAAAATCGGTGTTGGAAAGAACATCAGAGAGGTTTCTGTGACCCCCCTGGGTCCAACCAGAGAGGCTGGAGAACCTCAGGCACAAAATACCTGGGAGAGACCCGGGAGTTTGATTCCAGGAGCAGTCGGAAAAACCAGCAAAACCAGTACGAGCTGATGGGGAATTTCCAGACAGATTTCCAGAGATTTTTTTCTTTAATTTTGATTTTTAAACTGAATAAAAGCCCAGGAAAAGCTGGATTGTGGCTCCAAAGGATGGTTCCTGTTTTCTGGGCATCCCTGCTTCCCTCTCCAGCCTTTCCCCTGTTCCGGATGGGATCTTCATGGCCATAAAAACCAAACTGGTCACGGTTATTTCAAGGGAAAAGGGTTGGGGTTAAATCGTGGTTTAGGATTAGGGTTAATCATGGTTTAGGGTCAGGGTTCAGGTCAATCCATGGTTAGTGTTAGGGTTGGGATTAGAGTTAGGGTTAAGTCATGGTTAGGGTCAGGGTTAGGGTCAGGATTAGGGTTAAATCATGGTTTAGGGTCAGGATTAGGGTTAAACCATGGTTTAGGATTAGGGTTAGGGTCAGGATTAGGGTTAAATCATGG
>QUSF01000223.1:127923-139260 GCA_003676055.1 Chloebia gouldiae | reverse complement strand
TTTAGGGTTAGGGTGAGGGCTAGGATTAATGTTAAATCATGGTTTAGGGTCAGGATTAAGGTTAAATCATGGTTTAGGATTAGGGTTAGGGTCAGGGTTAGGGTTAGGGTTAGGGTCAGTGTTAAAGTCAGGATTAGTTTTAGGATTAGTGTGTGTGTTAGGCTTAAGTTTAGGTTTAAGTTTCGATTTAATATTTGGTTTAAATTCATGGGTTAGATTTTGGGTCAGCTTTAAGATCAGGATTAATTTTAGGGTTAGGTTTAGATCTAAGTTTGTGGTTTAGGATTTGGGTTATTGTTTAAGATTAGTGTTAGGTGTTATTTTAGGTTTAGCGTTAGGCTTCGGGTTACATTTAGGGTTAACGCTGTGGTTTAGGGTTTGGATTATTATTTAAGATCAGTGGTAGGTGTTATTTTAGGGTTAGGATTAGTGTTAGGGTCATTGTTAAATTCAGGATTTATTTTAGGATCTTTGTTTGGTTAATGCCCTTCCAGCTGCTACATAAATCCCAGTGCCTGTTTGGAATTCTTGGGATGCTCCAGCTCTCCCAGCCCTCCCTGTCCTTTGGATCAATTTCCATCCATCCCTGACCTGGGGATAAACTTCTCACCCTCATGTCGGGGTTTGCAGCCCTGGACAGGCTCAGCTCTCCTCTTCCTCTTGTCAGCCTTTGTGAAATCCCAGCTTCTCCTCAGAACCTTGAGTTTGCCCAGGATTTTTCAATATTTTTATTTAAATTCAATTCCTGGGCTGTTTGGGGTGAGCTCCAGCCACCTCTGAAGTCTCCCAGCCTGGTGATGGATTTGAAGTGTGGGAGGCACAACGAGTCAATAACTCCTGAGGCATTTCCCCTGCCCTGGGAATTCTGGGCTTGGATTTAAACTGGGCCATGCTTGGGATTTCAGTGTGGGATGACATCAGAGTGACAAAAATGAAGCAATTCTGGGTTTAGGAGTTTACTTAATCCATTTATTTTCAGTTACGTTTTCAGGCCAGAATCCAGGGGATCGTTCCTCATTCTAAATAAATCTCCCATTAAAAAAATATAAAAACAAACCCCAAACCAAAACAAACCCAACAGCTGCGGCTGGATTTCAGAGTGGGAAGCAAATCCCAGCGCTTCTGCCATGGCTTTGAAATCCCAAAATTGTGGAATTCTGGAATGGTTTGGCTTGGGAGGGACCTGAGAGCCCATCCAGTGCCACCTCCCACTGCCCCAGGTGGCTCCAAGCCCCCAGCCTGGCCTTGGGCACTTCCAGGGACGGGGAAATTCCCTGGGAATTCCATCCCAGCCCCTCCTCACCCTCTGAGGGGGGAGAACTGTGCCAGGGTACTCCAACCTGGCCTTGGGCACTTCCAGGGATGAGGAAACCACAGATTCCTTTGGAATTCCGAGAACTCTGCCTTTCCCACCGTGACTTTGGGATCCTCCGAGCCCTTATCCCCTTGGATGAGGCTCCTAAATCACCTCACGGCTGCTCCCCAGGCAGAACCTGCTGCTGAGCCTTCCTGGAGCCTTTCTGGGGTTTTCCCAGTGCCATCCAGGGGATCAGACCATTCCCAAGGGTCTCAGGCCTTTCCCAAATGCCATCCAGGAGGGATCAGACCCTTCCCAGGGGGGTCAGACCCTTCCCAGGGGGATCAGACCCTTCCCAAGGGGTTCAGACCATTCCCAAGGGGATCAGACCCTTCCCAAGTGCCATCCAGAAGGGATCAGGCCCATCCCAAGGGGATCAGGCCCTTCCCAGGGGGATCAGGCCCTTCCCAAATGCCATCCAGCGGGGATCAAACCTTTTCCAAGGGAGATCAGGTCCTTCTCAAGGGGATCAGACCCTTCCCAAGTGCCATCCAAGGGGGATCAGACCCTTCCCAGGGGGATCAAACCCTTCCCAGGGGGATCAGACCCTTCCCAAGGGGATCAGGCCCTTCCCAAGTGCCATCCAGGAAGGATCAGACCCTTCCCAAGGGGATCAGGCCCTTCCCAAATGCCTTCCAGGGGGGATCAAACCTTTCCATGGGGGCTCAGACCCTTCCCAGCTGCTTCCCAAAGCTCTGGGCAGGAGCATTTCGGCAGGGATGCTCCCGGGGAGTTCCTGGGAAGAAACCCGGGAATTTCCAGGAGATGCCGGCGAAGCAGGAAGGGACCCTCACCTGTCTCAGGGTGACGAATTCCAGGGGTTTTATCCCGGTTTTTTTTAAATCCCAGGAGATCTTTAGCCCGCTGTATTTTCCCCACGGCTCTTGTGCCATCTGCTGACCGACGGCTCCCGCAGCCCCGGAGCCTCCCCGCTCCTCCTCCGGCATCTCCCGGTTCCTTCCTCCCCTCTCCCCTCTCCCACCGCCAGCCCCGACCCGAATTATTCACGAGGCTTCACCGAAAAAATCCCCTTTAAACAAACCCAGAGCTCTTTGAACCCCGCGGGTTTTGCCTCCCGTGACACCGCAAAGCCCCAAAAATCAGCAATTCCCGCTCACTGCCCCTCTGCTCCTCACCCGCGGGGCCGGAGGAGCGCTGCGGGGATTTTCCCACTTTGCCAATCCTCGATTTTAGGGATTTGGAGGAAAAGCAAAGCTGCAGATCCCGGCTGGCCAAGCAGAGGGCACTGCTGGCTCACGAGTCCAGCCAGGGCTTTGCGTCCATCCCGAAATCCTGGCACAGAAAATCTGCCGGGAGCAGAACTCGCAGGAGCGGCAGCTGAGAAATCCTGTGTCCCCTTCAGCCCCTGATTCCAACAGGTCCTAAAAAATCCGGGAATAATAAATTAAATAATAATAAGTGGGAATAACACCCAGTCGAACAGAGCAGTGCTGGGGAGCACTGGGGAAGTGCTCAAAATGGAAAAAAACTGGGGGGGGAAAGAGATTAAATGGACACAGGAGATGAGAGCCGGGGTCACTTTGGGGTTCATCAGGACACCCTGAAACCCAGCAGGGCAGGGCAGCAGCTCCACCCCAGAGCCACAGAGCGGGTTCTCCACCAAAGTGCACTAAAGTTTCATATTTTTAACCCATGGATTCTGAAATTGAAGATATTTTCTTCTTTTTCCACGCTGATGCGCATTAGAAAACCGTGGGGAGGGAATCTCCTCCCTCTCATCCCCCTGCAGCTCCTTCTCACTCCCATCCTCTCCACTTCCTCTCTTATTTTGCTGATGGAAAAGGACAGAAAGCAGCTGGGAGGAAGCAGAGGATGTAGAAAACCCTTTCAAGTTGAATTTCAGCTGCACCAGAGCATCCCCAAACTCCTCGGAGGAGCTCATGCACAGCTCTGTGCTCGCAGTCCCCCGTGCACCACCTCGCTCATTATTTATTAACCCCTAAAATTCTAAATGTCAATATTCCCATTTTTTCCCCCCACTCTTGACCGCTTAAAACCCCAAATCCGTCAGAACTGAGGCGCTGGGGAGGTGTTGGCTCTCCTGAGAGGCGGATTCGGGTTTCCAGGGCTTCGGATGCTCCTCCGCCGCCGCAGCTCCCGATGGATCCCAGCGACAGCTCCCGAAATGCGATACCCGCGGCGGGGCCGCTGCCGTGGAAATGCTCCCGTCCCACCCCGGCGCTCTCCCGGTTTCACCCAACCTGGTTAGGAGGAGGAGAAATGGCCCAGGAGAGCCGTAACCCGATTAAAGCCCGGGCGCTGATGGGCGCTTGGGATGGAGCCTCCCGGCTTCTTCCCAGGAGCTCCCCGGGAGCGTCCCTGCAGAAATGCTCCTGCCCAGAGCTCTGGGAAGCGCCTGGGAAGGGTCTGAACCCCTTGGGAAGGGCCTGAACCCCTTGGGAAGGGTCTGAACCCCCTTGGGAAGGGTCTGAACCCCTTGGGAAGGGTCTGATCCCTCCTGGATGGCACTGGGAAGGGCCTGAACCCCTTGGGAAGGGTCTGATTCCCTTGGGAAGGGTCTGAACCGCTTGGGAAGGGTCTGAACCCCCTGGGAAGGGCCTGAACCCCTTGGGAAGGGTCTGATCCCTCCTGGATGGCACTGGGAAGGGTCTGAACCGCTTGGGAAGGGTCTGATCCCCTTGGGAAGGGTCTGAACCCCTTGGGAGGGGTCTGACCCCCCCCCCCCCCGGATGGCATTTGGGAAGGGTCTGATTCCCCCTGGGAAGGGTCTGATTCCCCCTGGGAATGGTCTGATCCCCCCTGGATGGCATTTGGGAAGGGTCTGATTCCCCCTGGGAATGGTCTGATCCCCCCTGGATGGCATTTGGGAAGGGTCTGATCCCCCTGGGAATGGTCTGATCCCCCCTGGATGGCACTTGGGAAGCATCTGACACCCCTGGGAAGGGTCTGATCCTTCTGGAATGGCATTTGGGAAGGGCCTGAGATCCTTGGGAATGGTCTGATCCCCCTGGATGGCACTGGGAAAACCCCAGAAAGGCTCCAGGAAAGCTCAGCAGCAGGTTCTGCCCGGGGAGCACCCGTGAGGTGATTTTGGAGCCTCATCCAAGCCTCTGGATTCTCCAGAAGCCGCCTGCCAGCAAGGGAGGGCTGGATGTGACCCGTGGGATGCACAGGGAGAGGGATGAGGGCGGCCACGCGGCCCCAGAGCCACCCTGGGACACGAAAATCCATTTTCCATCACTCAACCCAGCCGGTGCCTCGTCTCTCGGCGGGTCCCGGGAGCCAAACCCCGCCCGTCCATTAATCCCGGAGTCATTAGGGGCGGATAGAGCCACTTCCCCCAATTCCTTCCTGCTCGTCTCGATCCCAGCCAAGCATTTCACCTTGGCGCCGGCCTCGAGCCGAGGTGTAAAATTACCGGCGGTTCGCTCGCAGCCGCAAACAAACCGGCCAGACGTGGCCGTGAATCCCCCGGGCGCCGGGAAAGGGCTGCGGGCGAGCGGGACGCGCTCCCGGCCTCGAGCAGGGCGTTTTGGAGCGGGGAAACTGAGGCACGGGAGCTCGGGAAGGGCTGGCACGGCAGGAGGATCCAGCCCGATCCTCCTTGAGGGTGGCTCAAGGAGCTGCAGCCTCGTTCTTCGGTGGGACTGGGAGGTTTGGGGGGTGGGTTGCGAGTGTAATGACACAAAAAATGGGAAAAAATGGGAAAAAATGGGAAAAATGAGGGGGGGAAGCTTAAAAAATGGCAAAATGGGGAGGAAAAAAAGGCAAAAAGAGGCAAAAAAAAAAAAGAAAAGGAAAAATAATGCAAATAAAGGTCACAACAAGGCAAAAAAAAGGGCATGTCAGAGGAGAGTGTAAGGGGAGAGAAATCACCGAGCAGGGCCTGGGCTTCCCCCAACAAGGAGATTCAGGAGGTGCTGAGGGGATGCCGAGCCCTGAGCCTGCAAACCTGGGGAGGGCAGCTCGGTGACTCCCGTGATGTGTCCGGCCAAAATTCCCGCTTTACACTGGAAAACGGGAACCGTGGAATCACGGAAAGGTTGGAAAACCCCACAGGTAAGACCCCATGAGCAGGGATGTCCCGCGGCTGTGAAACCCCCGGAGCCGGAGGCTGGGAATGAGCCCGGCTGTTTCCCAGGAATCGGGACCGACCCGTGGGGGGGCTCTGCGCACTTTTCTCCCCGAGCCACCGTATTTATTTTCCCTCCTGTTGCAGCCCCTCGCTTCCTTGCCTGCTTTGGGGCCGTTTATTTGTTCAGCCGCCCCTCCCGGGCCGCTTTGGCCCTTTCGGTGGGGCCGGAGGCAGCGGCCCAGCCCGGCCGCGGCGAGCCCGGCTCTGTCAGGGCTATCAGCGAACACCAGCCCTGAGCCCGGCCAGGAATTTTAATTGAAATCGCCGCTCCCTGGGCTCAGATAAGGCCCAGCATCGCCCCACGGCCCGAGGGGCTCCCCAGGATCCCCCACCCCCCGCCGTCCCCCCCGCTGCCCAAATTCATGGGGGTACCCTGACCCCTCTCCGTGCCCTGGCAAGGCTCTGCCAGCTCAGCCGAGGAAGCGCTGGGACAAACTGGGACGAACTGGGAGGGAATTGGGGCTCGAAGCTGTCCCACGTCGCTGTCCCAGCGTCCCCTCCCCTCCCGCAGGAGCTTGGTGGTCTGCGCTCCTTATCAGCGCTTATCTGGCGGAGCCGCTCGCTAATGTGACCTTAATGGAGCTCAAATGGACTCGATTTGTTTTATTGCGGCTCAGCCCAAAGCCCGGCACCCCCTGCCCCCCTCCCTCCGCTCCTTCCCGCTTCCCTTGTTTTGGAAACACGCAGGGAAGGGGCTCAGGGGGCAGCGCATGGGGAGCCGGAGCACCCCGGGCGGCGGGGAGAGCCCTCCCAGCACTGCCCTCCATCCATCCCCTCCTCCCCCTGCGACCCCCGGGGACCCCTCCCGGGCCGGGGGTGCTTCGTGGCGCGGCGGCGACGGGAGGGTCGGAGCCGGGAGCGGGGCCGGCAGCGCTCGGTGGCCGCGGCAGCCCCGCGCCCCCCGCGCCCGGAGATGCTGCCCACGCCCTTCTCGGTGCGGGACATCCTCAGCCTGGAGGCGCCCGGGGGGCCCCGCGCCGCCCCCGCGGCCCGAGCCGCCCGCAGCCCCGCCGGGCAGGACGAGCCGCGGCCGCGTAAGTGCCCGCGGGACCCCGCGGAGACGCGCGGAGGAAGCACCGGGGGGACCCCGCCGAGCCGCTCTCGTTCCCCACGGCAGCGCTGCGTCCTCGCACCCGCCGGTCTCCCGGTGGTTCTCCTTTTTCCTCCCTTTTCCCTTTTCCCCCTGGTTTTTTTATCCCCTGGTTTGGGGGATTTTCGGGCATCCCCGGCGCCGCCGCGCATCCCCCGCGCATCCCCGCAGCTCCGGCTGCCCTCGGGGAAACGGGACGATGCGGGGGTGGACGGGGCTGGGGGTGGATTTGGGATTTTGAGGGGTTTTTCCTGCCCGAAGTCACCACCCATCGCCACCGCTTCCGATGTCACCACGGTGTCGCGCTCCGTGGGTTGGCCCCGCTGGGGTCACGCCCGGCCCCGGGAGCGCAGAGGATCCCCGAGGGGGGATCGGAGCTGTCCCGCTTCTTCCCGCAGCAAAAATCCCAAAAATTTCCTCTGCTCCCGTTTCCCAGTGGGGGCAGAGCGGGAGCACTGGGCAGACTGGGACACGGACGGGGAGAGGGACAGGGGAGGATTCTGTCCCCTTCACACCTTCCAGCACTCCCGAATTCCCTGCCGAGGTATCCCAGAGCGTCCCAGCAGGACCTGGACCTGATCCCGGCTGTTCCTCTGCCACGCAAATCAGAAATCCCCCAACCAGCAACTCAGATTTAATGATTTTCCCTCCTCCGCTCCTTCGGAGTTTTTTGTTTTGGTTTGGTTTGTTTTTTTGGTTTTTTTTTTTTTGTTTGTTTTTTTTGTTTTGGTTTGGTTTGGTTTGGGGTTTTTTTTTTTTTTTTTTTGCCGAAATTCAGTGAAATGTGGGATTCTCCTTTCCTGGAGCTGGAGGCAGATCCTGCCGGAGGTCTGGATTCCACAGCAGGATGGTGGGGAAAGGGGATCTGGGGTCTGGAATACTCGAACCTGCTGTGTGCCCGCCTTTCTTTGTGCCTCTCGGACAACGGTGGCAAAACATCATTAGGAGAGGAAAAAAGGGAGGGTTTATCCAGAATTCGTGTAACAGCTTAATTGAAAAAAGATTGAATTCTCAATAAATATCACAGGAAAATTCATATTAAATTTATCAAGTATCAGACTTGACTTTACGAACTGTCAGCCCTACTCCATGCTATTCCCAAGGGGTGCCATTCCCGATTTGATCCCTCCCTCTCGCTGGGAACGGAGCTGGATTTGGGGCTGACTTTGCTTTGTTTTTCCCCTCGCGGCAGGAAAATCTCTGCTCGCCCCGAGCTTTGAGGCCGAGGAGAAGCCCGGGGAGGCCGGCCGGGCTCCCGGGCAGCGGCAGCGGCGGAAGCCGCGCGTTCTGTTCTCGCAGGCTCAGGTGCTGGAGCTGGAGCGGCGCTTCCAGCGGCAGAAATACCTGTCCGGGCCCGAGCGGGAGCAGCTGGCGCGGCACCTGCAGCTCAGCCCCACGCAGGTGAAGATCTGGTTCCAGAACCGGCGCTACAAGAGCAAGAGGCAGCGGCAGGAGCGGAGCCCGGCGCTGCCCCCGCGCTGCTGCGGGGTGCCAAACCCCGCCTGGGGCGCTGCCCGCCCTTCCCGGCAATTCCTGCCGCTGCGCTTCCAGGCGCAAACGCTGCCCGTGCTGCTGCGGGACGGCAAATCCTGCCTGGGGGGCTCCCGGCCCTTCCCGGCCATTCCTCCCGCTGCGCTTCCAGGCGCTTTTCCCGGCGGCTCCTACTACGGCGGCGGCGCTTTCGGGGCGGGGTACCCCGCCGTGCCCCCCGGTGCCGCCGCCGGCCGTGCCCAGCGCCGGCCCCCGGCTCCGCCCGCGGGAATCGGCGCTGGGAGCTGGAGGTGAGGAGGGAAAAGGCACCGGGAGAGCTCCGGCTGCTCCAGAGCCCCGATCGGGACAGCAGCCAAATCCCGAAGGATTTCTGCCAGCCCGGACAGCGGAAGGATCCTTGGAAAGAGAGAGGGGGACGCTGCCCCACAGCGCGGAGAAATTGGGCACCCAGCGATTATAAATTATTTATTATTAAGCACAATAATCTGGAGTCTGGCCCTTCCAGCTCCCAAGGGATTTGCTCCCCCAGGACATCGCTTTTCCTTCCTCAGGATAACTGGAAAACAGCGGCCGCGCACATCCCTGTGCTTTTTAAAATGGACAATATTTAATGCTTTGTGTTCCTGTATTTTCTAGATTTATTTCTGATTTTTTTTCTTAATAACTTCCAACACAGGTATCGATTTCTGCCTTTATTATTAATATTATTGTTACTATGATTATTATTATTATTTGCAAATAAAAACTGATCGGTGAAATTGTACTTTCGCTCTCTTGTCATTTCTCACTTTGTATTTTGAATTTTACCACAGGGAATTCCTTTTCCCTGCAGTTACACAGGGATTTTCCCTTTCCCTGCAGATCCACGGGGAATTCCCTTTTCCTGCAATTCCACAGGGAATTCCTTTTCCTTGCAATTCCACAGGCAATTCTCTTTCCCTACAATTCCACAGGGATTTCCTTTTCCCTGCAGTTCCACGGGAATTTTCCCTTTCCCTGTAATTCCACAGGGAATTCCTTTTCCCTGCAGTTCCACAGGGATTTTCCCTTTTACCCTGCACTGGGAATTTCTGCTGGCACTGAAAGACCTCTGGGATCACCTGGAATCCCGAGCAACACTGGGAGTTTTCCTTCGGGATGTTCAGCCACAAACTGAGGCAAATCGCAGGGAACTCCCCCAAATTAAGGCAGAAATCAAGGAAGGAAATTGTTTCCCTCAGGAAAAAAAGCCTGGAAATGGGAATCGTGAGAGCTGGAGGAGCTCTGGCAAAGCCCCCAGGGACGGGGTGGGATTGTTGGGATTGCCCCGGGCAGGGCCAGGATTTGGACTCGATCATCCCTGCGGGTCACTCCAGCTCAGGCTATTCCCAATTCCTTCATAACTCTTCCCAAATTCCCTTTCCCTGCCTAAAACCAGGCAGAGCCGTTGGAGCTCCTGAGCTTTTCCAAGCGTTCCGTGAGTTTGGGGGGGGTAATTCCCAAACCAGAGGCTGCAGAAGGAAAAAAGGGCTGGAAAAGCCGAGTTTGGGGCACGTTTGCACAACCGGCTGGCGGCCTGGGGCGGCTGTAACCAAACACCTCCTGTAAAATCAACAAAGTCCGCAGGGGATTTGAGGGAAATCTTTTGTTTCCCTTTTTAAGGGTAAAAAAAACCCAGGCCCGGGTTTAGCGACTGAAAGGGCTGGGTTTGGGAATAAAAGAAGGGATCGGTGCTGATATTCCAGCAGGAAAAGAGGTTTGGAGACAGCAGAGCTGGAGGAGGTCACTGAGAAATTCATATTTAGAGATTTATTTCAATATAAACTGCCTGCAATTCCCAGGGATTCTGCTTATAAACATCACCAGAGCTCCCATGGGATCTTCCTCAGGAGATGGATTTGCCTTGGGGTGGCACAAAGTGAATTTTTAATGCCGTGTTCTCCACATCTGTGGGTCCCGAGGCTGTTGGGGTTTTCCAAACAGAAACTCTGGAAGAACAACCACGAATGAATCGGGTCCTCAGGAGAGGATCAGTTCGAGCAGGCAGCTCCCTTCGTGGTTGCTCTTGGATTTTGGAAGGTTTTGCTCCTTTTGGGTGTTGTAAAAGGTGTTCAGGCTTCTCAATAAATTGAGGAGTTAGTCTGAGGTTCAGGTTTAAACTTTCAGCCTTTTGCATGCCAGAATTTGCCTCTGGAGCTGCTCTCCCTGGCTTTTAAATCATCCCCAAGCTCTCGTGGGAGCCGCTTTGCAAAGCTGACAAAAACGTCTTTGACATTTTCCCGTTCTCCGACACGCTCAGATTGTATCAAAGCGGAGCCGTTTGAGGAAGACCCTCAAAACAAACTTAAAAACCACCCAACCCTTTTATTTCTCCGCTTTTCCCTCTGAAAGCAGCGTTTCCCCGAAGAGCTCAGGGGTGGAAATCACCCCCATAAGCGAAGGGAAGCAGAGCTTGGACTGGGGCGCTGCATGCAGAACATCCTCCAAGGATGTTCTCCCAAAAAATGAAAAAAAAACCACCGAAAACCGGTGTGGACGCATTTTGATCCCAAAATTCACTCTCGTCTTCAGATCCGCAGGGGATCTGTGAGCAAAGAAAGCGAGGGAGGCGCTGAGGGGCGGCAGTGGCCGCCCAGATCCCCAGGGAGGGACGCCCTGGGCAGGAGGGACGGCGCGGCGGCTCCAAGGCCGGCGGGAGCCAAGGGCGTCAACCGTGCCAGGCTCTCCAATCAGCCCCGGGAGGTTTGGCTCGGGCCGGATAAATGCGGGGCCGGGCCGGGCGGGGATGCAGCGAGCCCCGGGCAGCGGGAGGAGCAGGGCATGAGCGGCGGGGCGCGGCCGGGACGGCGGCAGAGCGCGGCCCGCACCCCCCCGGCCATGAGCGGCTCCCCCGGGGCAGCCCCGCAGCCCCGGGCCGGCCCCGCCAGGCCCCGCACGTCCTTCCTGATCCAGGACATCCTCTGGGATGTGCCCGACAGCGCCCGGGCCGCGGGGAGCGCGGAGCGGGCAGCGGAGAGCCGGGAGAGCCCCGGGGCCAGCCCAGCCCCCCGAGTCCCGCCCGGGGGTCCGCAGCCCCCGGGAGCCGCGGGGACAGCGCAGGGAGCGGACACAGGTAACGGGGAGCGCCGGGGGGAGCGGAGCGGGGATGGAGCGGGAAGGAAGCGGGAAGGGAGCGGGGATGGAGCGGGGATGGAGCGGGGATGGAGCGGGGATGGAGCGGGATGGGAGCGGGGATAGAGCGGGAAGGGAGCGGAGCGGAGCGGGGATGGAGCGGGGATGGAGCGGGGATGGAGCGGGGATGGA
>QUSF01000223.1:55413-69984 GCA_003676055.1 Chloebia gouldiae | reverse complement strand
ATTCCTAAAAAAGAAGGTTTTATTAATTAACCAGTCATGTAGAATGTATCAAAACTGCCTATAAAAGAAGAGAGTTTTCAAATTAAAGCTCCTGTTATCCAAACCAACCTCCTGGTGACTCTGTGTCATTTCTTACTCAAAAGTGACACTTTTTGTTCATTTATTGATATAAAAAACCTACAGGTGGTGTTTTCCTACTCCGTTTTTCTGTTCTTCTCACTGACTATTCCTAAAAAAGAAGGGTTTTATAAATATATAAATAACCAATCATGTAGAATGCATCAAAACTGTCTATAAAATAAGAGAATTTTCACATTAAAGCTCCTGTTGTCCAAACCAGCCTTCGGATCAATCTGTGTCATTTTTTCCTCAAAAGCAATACTTTTTGTTCATTTATTTATTTTATTTTGACTTGTCAGTATAAGAAACCTACAGGTGGTGTTTTCCTACTCCATTTTTCTGTTCTTCTCACTGACTGTTCCTAAAAAAGAAGGTTTTATTAATTAACCAATCATGTAGAATGTATCAAAACTGCCTCTAAAACACGAGAATTTTCACATTAAATCTCCTGTTATCCAAACCAGTGCCTCTGGGTCATTTCTTACTCAACAGCGACCCTTTTTATCCCTTCATTTCTCCTTTTCCTCGCTCTGCCTCCTGCCGGGGAGCGCTGAGCGGCCGGCGGGGCGGCTCCTGGGAGGGGTTTGCGGAGCGAATCCAGTGAAATTCGGGAGGAAGCGGCAGCTCCCCGCCGCACATTTCCCTGCCCGCCGGGAGGGATTTTTGCCCCGCTCAGCCCGGGAGGAAAACCTGGATGAAGCTGGGCTGAGCCGCCCCCAGCACCGGAGCTCATCGAGGTAAACCGGGGGCTGCGAGCCGGATTTGGGGTTTTATCGCCACAAAAAAATGCGGCTGGTTCGTGAATTTCAACATTGCTAAACCTTCCTTTCTTCGCGGCTGAAAGTTTCATTTCCCTCCTTCTCTCCCAGCGGGTTTTTCTCCCTCTCCCATCGTGATGAAAGATTAGCGGGGGGGGGAAATTTGTTTTTCCTAATTCTTGTTCCCCCAGCTGCGATGCCGAAGATTTCAGGGTCACTTTTTAAAGAAGTCCTGGCCGAGCTGGAGATTTTTATCCCTTTTTTTGCTCCCAGCGTTTCCCGGCTGGAATAAAAGTCGAGTTGTGAGTTCGAGCCATGCCTGAGCTGGGATTTGGGTAAAATATCCCGAATTTCGAGCAGAAAACCCATCAGCGTTGGGTAAATGTCACCGGGTAAATCGGGGAGGTAAATTGGAGTTCTCCTCTCTGGATAATTCCCGGTTTTTTCAGAGGGAAAACTCAGGGTCAGATGTTTGGCAGAAGGTGCAAAATATGTCCTTAATTAAGGATATTTATTTTTCCTGCTGTCACTGCTGGGGATTCTCTGAGCCTACCAGCAGCAATTTGCGAACTGTTTTATCCTGGTAATTTTTCGGATTAAATTCGGGATATCCGCCTGGAGAAACGTGAGATGTTCCACCCGACCCGGGCTGAGCTCACCAATAATTGTGATTAATATTTCCTTCCCGATGAGCTCTTGTTGTTAATTAAACAGCTGTGGGTAAATGATCCAAGCCCGGATAATTCAGAATATTGGAAAGGAAGATCCAAGCTTGGATATGTGGGAGTGCAGCAGGAAAATAATTCATAATCTCCACAATGGGCTCATAAAGGTGACAGCGCAGTGCTTCCAATTTTTTCCTGGATACAGCCTGAAAATCTCGGATTTAGGGCTCCTCCTTCCCAGTTTTCTCTGCATTGAGCCACCCACGGTGGTGGAATTTCCTCGCTTGAGGAGTGGGGAGCAGTTAAAATGATATTAAATGAAATAAAAGCGCGAATTGCTGGAATATCCGAGTGCTCGGGGAGGAATCTCACCTTGGAGCAGTGCTGGGCGCTCCGGGAGGGAATTCCGGGAGGGAATTCCGACAATCCTGGCCCCGAGGGCAGGAGGGTGGTGGGAAACATCCCCGAAAAGGGTTGTTAAAGGAAATTCAATCCTTAAATCAGGCGGTGCTGGCTCGGAATTCCTCTCCAGTCAAAGCCAGCAGGAGCTTTGGGGGTGCAGAAATGAGAATTTTAGGGGGGAAAGGTCCGGGCTGCGGAGTTTTGGCGGCGGAGCCCAGGACGAGGCTCTGAGCTGGTGGAAGTCCCCTCCTGTCACAGGCTGAGACCCCAAAACGCTTCCCCAGTAAGGAGCTCTGGGGTTTTTATAGCCTTAATTTGACTCCCAAATAATCGGACTCTTCACTGTCCCAGCGCTCCGTCCTGCTTTGCTTTCCGATCTTAAATTTATATTCATTTTTCCCTTTTATTCCTTCCCCTCCTGAACACTTCCACAGCATTCCTGGTGTGGTTTCAAAGCAGAGCTCCCAGTTCTGGGCACATCCAGATTTTGTCAGGGTCGGGATTAAATGCACAAAATATTATTTCTTGTTTGGATTTAGATGTTTATTAGTCCTTATTTATATTACAGTCTCTCCAACTCTGAGTTTTACAGCACTTCACTCCTAACAAACTGAAAAACGGAGCCCTGTGTCTCTCTACAAGGCTTGTTAAGGATAAATTGTCTAATTAAGAAATGACACTAAATTTTTTTTTTACTTTTAACTTAAAAACTAACCACTTGTGGCCTGCAGTGTGGACTTTTTATCCATTTACATAATAACACTTAAACTCATGAAGAATGAGGTGAAGAAGGACCAGCCTCTGCCCTAAAATTCTCTATATTTCTTTATATAGTTATATATATCAATATATATATATAATTTTAATATATATAAAATTTAATATTTGTTTGTATATAAATATTATATAAATGTATAAAATATAGAATATATTACTATCTTCTAAACCCTTAAACTCCGAGTTTCCCACCATGTGATGTCGCACCCTTCTATCCAAACTCCACACCCAAAATCCCAGCTCTGTCACCCAATTTTGGAATCCTTCTCCACAGCCTCAGGTCAAATTCAGAGTTCCCTTGGGGGTCACTGCCTGACAGGACCCTTTTTTGGCATTTTCAGGGCCCTTTTTTGGCATTTTCAGGGCCCTTTTTGACACTCTCTGAGGTCTTTTTTGACACTCTCAGGGCCTTTTCTTGGCACCTTCAGGGATTTTTTTCTTACACTCTCTGAGCCCTTTTTTGGCACTTTCAGGCCCTTTTTTGACAGTTTCTGAGCCCTTTTATGACTTTTTCAGGGCCCATTTTTGACATTCTCTGGGCCCTTTTTTGGATACCTTCAGGGCCCTTTTTTGGCACTTTCAGGGCCCTTTTTTGACAGTTTCTGAGCCCTTCTGTGACTCTTTCTGGGCCTGTTTTTGACATTCTCTGTGCCCAGTTTTGGACACCTTCAGGGCCCTTTTTTGGCATTTTCAGGGCCCTTTTTGACAGTTTCTGAGCCCTTTTTTGACACTCTCAAGGCCTTTTTTTGACTCTTTCAGTGCCATTTTTGGCACTTTCTGAGCCCTTTTTTGGACACCTTCAGGGCCCTTTCTTGGCATTTTCAGGGCCCTTTTTTGACAGTTTCTGAGCCATTTTCTGACCCTTTCAGGGCCCTTTATTGCCACTCTCAGGGCCTATCTTGGACACTTGCTGAGACATTTATTTATGCTTTCAGGGCCCTTTTTTGGCACTTTCTGAGCCCTTTTCTGACTCTTTCAGGGCCTTCTGTTGACACTCTCAGAGCCCTTTTGTGGACACTCAGGGCCTTTTTTAGACAATTTCAGGGCCTGTTTTTGACACTCTCTGGGCCCTGTTTTGGACACCTTCAGGGCCCTTTTTTGGCAGTTTCTGGGCCCTTTTTTGACACTTTCAGAACCCTTTTTTGGATACACTCGGAGCCCTTTCTTGGACACCTTCAGGGCCTTTTTCTGACACCTCCAGGGCGTTTTTTAGGACACTCTTGGGCCCTTTTTTGACACTTTCAGGGCCCTTTTTCGATGTTTCTGTCCCACATTTCCTGTTCCCATCTGCAAAAACGCCCTGGGAGGAGGAAAAGTTCCACTCCTAATCCAGGATGGAAATTTGTTATTCCAAGGGGGATTTCCCAGCAATAACAAGAGGCTGGTTTGGAGCCCGGCTGTCCCAGTGGTGGATTAGGGAGATGAATTAAAACAGCATCACCCAGAGGGTGAGGAGGACTTCAAATCCACCTGGAAATCCTCTCCATGGAAATTTGGGATGTCCAACCCCGAGCCAGGCTGAGCTCTGCTCCTTCAGCTCACACAGAATTCTTCTCTGGGGTTAATTTTCCCCTTCAGATGGATTTTTGGTGTTTAATTGAAGCAGTTTTTGCTGTGTGGAGATAAAAAAAAAAATAAAGACCAAAAGATCATGAGAGCTTAGAACATTATAGACATCCTGGTTTGGGAATCTGGGAATGCAGCAGGAAAATTTTTCCTCATTTCTATCAGGAGAAATTTGTCTCTTATCAGGAGAAACTTGTCACTATAAGGAGATTTTTATCTCCATAAAGATATATTTATAAGGACATATTTATGGGCATATATTGATGTTTATAAGGATAAATGTCCTAAAATTTGCAGGGACACGGGAATTTTTCCAGGGAACAACACCTGGATCCATGGCCAGCACCTTTCCTGATGGGGCAGCTCCCAAATCCAGGCTGTGGCCTCTTCCCAGATCTCCTCCAATTCCTGTTTGCTCCCAGTTTTAGCCCCTCAGTGCATCCCAGAGGCACAAAAAGCTCTCCTGGGAAGAGGGGGATCTGTGGAGCCCCTCCTGTCCCAGGCACAGCTGGAATCCAGCTGTTTCACCTGCCAGTCCTGGTTTCCTGCTCTCTTCCCTGTGCCTGGTGGGGGACAAGGAGCAGGAATGGAGATGGGGACTGGGACATTCCCAGGGTCCAGGGCCAGCCCCGTCCTGGCTGCTCCGAGGGCCTGGAATGGGAACAGAAATTCCCAGTTCCTGAACTGCCCTGGTGGGAAAAGGGGGGTGGGCTCGAACTGAAAGGGAGGAAATTCAGGAAGGAATTCCTGCCTGGGAGGGTGGGGAGGGGCTGGGATGGAATTCCCAGAGCAGCTGTGGATGCCCCTGGAAGTGCCCAAGGCCGGGCTGGAGCAGCCTGGCACAGTGGGAGGTGTCTCTGCCATGGCAGGGGTGGGATTTAAGGTCCCTTCCCACCCAAACCATTCCAGGATTTTTTGATTTTCTTTTCCCATCCCTCTGCAGGTGCTGCAGGAACAGCCCTGGGAATTTGTTGGGCAGGAGAGCCCGGAGGGACAGAACCCAGGGAATGGCTCCCACTGCCAGAGGGCAGGGATGGGTGGGATTTTGGGAAGGAATTCCTGCCTGGGAGGGAGGGGAGGGGCTGGGATGGAATTCCCAGAGCAGCTGTGGCTGCCCCTGAATCCCTGGAAGTGTCCAAGGCCAGGCTGGAACCCCCTGGGACAGTGGAAGGCGTCCCTGCCATGGCAGGGGTGGCACTGGATGAATTTCAGGTCTCTTCCAACCCAAACCATTCCAGGATTTTCAGATTTAATCAAACAGCGATGAAAAGGGCCTCGATCAGGGAATTTTCACATGGAGTTTTCCATCCCTCTTTGCTCTCTGCCTGCTGCAGTTTCCCGTCCTTGCCGGGCAAACATTCCCAAATGTCCTGGAATGGGCAGCCAAGGTGGAATCACCATCGCTGGGAATTCCAGGAACACCTGCTTGTGGCCCTGGGGACGTGGCTTGGTGGTGGCCTGGACCTGATGGCCTGAAAGGTCTTTTCCAAGCTGAACCATTCCATGGCTCTCTGGGCTTTTCCAGAGCTCCTTTCCCAATGGGAAGTCTCTGGTCTGGTTGTTCCTTGGCTCAGGAAATTGGGATTTTCTGCCAGTGGTTGGTGCCTCTGATCCTTCCAGGGACCTTTGTGGCTCAGGTTTTTAGGGGTGGGGACGAGAAGGGATTTAATCCATGGGGATTTAACCCTTGGAAAACTCCTCGTGGCCGGGTGGAGACTCTTGGAGAGGTGGGAGAAGGTTTCCAAAATCTCATCCCAGGGAATGGGAGGATTTTATTCCCTGTAACAGCTCTGGAGAGGTTCCATGGAGAAGAGGCTGGAGAGCTCCTCCCGTGGCACTGGGAAATCCTGTTCCCTCCCCAGGGAACGCACTGGGGCGATGGAGCTGGAACTGGGAATGAAGAGATTCCTGGGATTCCTGGAATTCCTGTTCCCAGCCCAAGGAATGCACCTGGGGGATGGAACATGGAATTGGGAATGCAGGGATTCCTGGGATTCACAGAATTCCTGTTCCCAGCCCAAGGAATGCACCTGGGGTGATGGAACATGGAATTGGGAATGCAGGGATTCCCGGGATTCACAGGATTCCTGTTCCCTCCAGAAGGAATGCACCTGGTGTGATGGATCGTGGAACTGGGAATTCAGGTATTCCCAGAATTCCTGATCCCAGAGAAATCCTGTTCCCAGTCCAAGGAATGCACCTGGGATTATGGAGAGTGGAATTGGGAATGAAGGGATTCCCAGGATTCCCGGGATTCCTGTTCCCAGTCCGAGGAATGCACCTGGGATTATGGAGAGTGGAATTTGGAATGCAGGGATTCCCGGGATTCCCATTCCCAGCCCGAGGAATGCACCTGGGGTGATGGAACATGGAATTGGGAATGCAGGGATTCCTGGGATTCCTGTTCCCTTCCGAAGGAATGCACCTGGGGCAATGGAGTGAGAAACTGGGAATTCAGGGATTCCTGGGATTCCTGTTCCCATAGAAATCCTGTTCCCACCCTGAGCAATGCACCTGGGGCAATGGAACATGGGGATGCACTTGGGGATGCAGGAATTCCTGGGATTCCTATTCCAAGGGAAATCCTGTTCCTGCCCTGATGAATTCACCTGATGGTGATGGAGTGTGGAATTGGGAATGCAGGGATTCCCGGAATTCCCATTCCCAGCCCGAGGAATGCACCTGGGGCGATGGAACATGGAACTGGGAATGCAGGGATTCCCAGGATTCCTGGAATTCCTGTTCCCACCCTGATGAATGCACCTGGGGCAATGGAGTGAGGAATTGGGAATTCAGGGATTCCCAGGGTTCCCAGAATTCCTGATCCCAGAGAAATCCTGTTCCCAGCCTGAGAAATGCACCTGGGGTGATTGAGAGTGGAATTGGGAATGCAGGGATTCCCGGGATTCCCGGGATTCCCATTCCCAGCTCGAGGAATGCACCTGGGATTATGGAGAGTGGAATTGGGAATGAAGGGATTCCCGGGATTCCCGTTCCCAGCCCGAGGAATGCACCTGGGGCAATGGAGTGAGGAATTGGGAATGCAGGGATTCCCGGGATTCACAGGATTCCCGTTCCCAGCCCGAGGAATGCACCTGGGGCGATGGAACATGGAACTGGGAATGCAGGGATTCCTGGGATTTCTGGAATTCCTGTTCCCACCCCAAGGAATGCACCTGGGGCGATGGAACATGGAATTGGGAATGAAGGGATTCCCAGGATTCCCGGGATTCCCGTTCCCAGCCTGATGAATGCACCTGGGGCGATGGAACATGGAACTGGGAGTGCAGGGATTCCCAGGATTCCCGGGATTCCCAGTTCCAAGTGCCTGAACACCAGCGGCGTGGAGCCGCAGGGACAATCGGGATAATTGTCCCTGCTCCGAGGGATGTGGAGCACAAAGGGCTCCCATGGCCATTCCAGACTTTCCGGGAAGTGTCTGGTTCTGGGGTTTGTGGGAGCTCTTCCGTTCTTTGGGTGGGATTAAAAAGGGGAATTTGGGCTGGATTTGGCTCGGGAATGAGCGGGCTCTGTTAAACCTGGGAAAGTGCTGGAGAAGGAAAAGCTCAGGATCAGGAGCTTTGGGAGGTCCATGGAAAGGAGGGAGAAGGATTTTAAATGAGCAGAGTGCCAGGACAAGGGGCAATGGTTTTAAACTGCTGGAGGGCAGGGATATTGGGATACTGGGATATTGGGATACTGGAAAGGAATTCCTCCCTGCGAGGAGGTGGGGAGGGGCTGGGATGGAATTCCCAGAGCAGCTGGGGCTGCCCCATCCCTGGAAATGTCCAAAGCCAGGTTGGAGCAATTTGGGACACTGGGAGATGTCCCTGCCGTGGCAGGGGTGGCACTGGGTGGGATTTAAATCCCTCCCAACCCAAACCATCCCATGATTCCATAACAATTCCATGTTTTTCCTCGCCATCCCGTGCCTTTTTTTTCTTCAAGACGCGGGACTGGAGCCCTGGAAAGGGCTGAGTCAGCAGGCACCAGGATCATGCCTGAGAGCCTTAAATTACACATTCCTGTGGGGATGGATCTCAGCTTCCAGCCTGGAAGAAGGCACAGAGAACCGGGAGACCTGGAGCGTTTCCTGCCTTCTCCACTGGCTCTGCTCGATGGGTTTTTAATGTTCTGCCTTGGATTCCCTTGAATGGAGAGACCAAAATATTGCCCTGACGTCAGGGATAAATCTGGAGGTTGTTAGAGGCCGTGAGGGGAGGAAGGAGCCTGAAAGGAAGGGAAAATCCAGCCCAAACCAAACCTCCTGCAAATTTACGCCTGGATTTATCCTCAGGGAGTTCAGCACGTGCAGCTCCCCCAGACTGGAGGGGAGAACGTGTCTGAGCGTCGCTGCCAGCGGCAGAGCCGTGGTTTTCCTGGAATATTTTCCGTGTTAAGTTTGTTCTTGTGGTTTCCTGGTGCCCCCATAATGCGAGGGTGGCTCTGCCTGGTGCTGCCTGTGTTGTTTTGAGCGAGGCTGTGGCTGAACCGTCCCTGCTGCAGGGAGAATGCTCCTGGATGTGGGAGCCCTAAAATGTCCTGGAGCCAAGGAGGGAGATTTCAGGAAAGAATAAATCCAGGATTATTGTGGAGTGAAGGAACTGCTGGGCAATTTTCTCTGTTGTCAATCCCCTAAACCGGTCCTGGCCTCACATCCCAGTGAAAAAGGACCTGGATGCTGTGGGTCAGAGCCATGGAATGGTTTGGATGGGAAGGGACTTTAAATCCCTTAAATCCCATCTCCTTCCACCATCTCTGGGTGCTCCAAGCCCCGTCCAGCCTGGCCTTGGACATTTCCAGGGATGGGGCAGCCACAGCCTGAGCTCTGCCATGCCAGAATTCCCAGTTTTCCCTCCTGTCCCCTTGGGATTGACAGAAAGCTGAGAGCCCATTTCAGTGCTGCAGCCTTGGGAGCTTTCCTTGGATTCTGCCGAGTTCCTGAGTTTCCCTGTTGCACCTGGGCTGCTGTTTTTTGTGGGAATCCCAAATGGTGGCTGTGGAATCCCTCTGGATTCTGCTCTTCCTGACTTAATCTGAGGCAATTTCCTGAGCCCCTCAATGAGCAGGAGCTGTGGGAGCAGCAGGGTTTATTCTGGGGGATGCAGACCCTGTGGAATTTTGTCTCCTGGTGTTTGGGATTGGAGGGAGCTCAGGGCACTGCTGCTGTCCCAGTCTTGTGCAGAATCCCTCCAGGATTTTTGCACGTGGAATGGGATTTCTGAGTGGTTTTCCAGTGCCTTCCCCTCGAGGAGCCCCTCCAGATCCCACAGCACAGAAGGGACACAGTGCTGCTCCACCTGAGTGCCCTGAGCCATTTTCCCTTTGGATGGGTCGGGAACGTGTCCCTACAATCTTGTCAGAATTCCATTTTCCCAGCCAGAATTCCCTCTGTGGTGCTTTATCCTCTCTCACCAGGATTTTTCCAGCTCTGTGAATTTTCTCCTTTCCCTGTGCAGGATTTGGATGATCCTTGTTCCCTTCCAGCTGATTCCTCGATGATTCCCAAATCCCTGGGGAACAAAAGCAAACCCATTTCGGGCTCCAGGGCAGCCCGGCTGGGCAAGGCTTTGCCAAGAGTGAAAATTCCACCTCCTGGATCTGCTCTAATCCCAATTAGCGTCTCCCAGGCTAATCTTGGTCCCAATTAAAGCAACCTGGAGCTCTGCCTTGACCTTCCCCTCCCTCCCAGCTGCTCCCGAGGTCTCCCAGGGCCGGGATTCTTGGAAAGGCTCCGGCACTTGGCAGCGCTCGCCTCGTTAACACCTCCGGAGGGCCGGGAGCCATCCCCAGCCCTCCTCCGCATGCTTTCCCCAAATCCTTGTGTCTTTTGGCTCCAATCCTCCATGGAACGGCTGCAGAGGTTGGGTTCGAGCAGGGGAAGGGCTGGGAAGGGGAGTTCAGAGCTTGGAGTTGTTCCCTGACCCCGAGGGACCCCCGAAAGCGGGGCTGACGCGGGTTCCTGTTTGCCTTGGCACAGGGCAGGTTCTGGGCTCTTTGTCGAGCCTTTTCTCCTCTCAAAATTCGGGTTGAGTTGACATTGAGCTTTCTGGAGGCTCAGAAATAAAACAAAACCGACCCAGAGGGGAATTGGTTCGTATTCTGTTCAAGATGCTGAAGTGCTGCCTTATCTCTGACAGCTGCAGGGTTTGACCAGGAGGTTGCTCCACTCTTTATCTGCCTTTTCCTTCCCAAATTTCCCTCACATGGCTGCAGGACCATCCAGACGCTCCCAGAAATAGAAATACAAATATTTATAAACAGAGCCCTGCCTTCTCAGTGTGTGGGACTGCCCTGGGAAAGCTTTAATGACCCTTTCTAAACCCAAAAAAATGACCCTTTCTAAACCCAAAAAAATGACCCTTTCTAAACCCAGCTGGGAATTTGGGGCTAAATAATCCCCCTCAGTCGAATTTTTAGGCAGAGGTTCTGCAGCCCAGTTTAGGTTTTTTTTGAGGAAGGTTTGCTGAGGGTTTAAAAATTCTGTTTCTGCAGCAGTGAGGAGCAGCAGCCACTGAGGATGGAGCTGATCAAAGCAGATATTTGGGGATGGCACAGATCAATACAGATGTTTGGGGATGGAGCAGATCAATACAGATGTTTAGGGGTGGAGCAGATCAATACAGATGTTTAGGGGTGGAGCAGATCAATACAGATGTTGTTTGGGGATGGAGCAGATCAATACAGATGTTGTTTGGGGATGGCACAGATCAAACCAGATGTTTGAGGATGGAGCAGATCAATACAGATGTTGTTTGGGGGTGGAACAGATCAAACCAGATGTTTAAATCTGAAACCTGAAGCTCAGATTTTCCTGCAGAGCTCCAGGCTCTGCTGAGGTGAAACTCCTCCCCTCTGGAGTTCGGACCGACAATTCCCACCTGTCCTTCCCTGCCGAGATCCAGGGGGATCCCTGGAATTTTTTCTCCATCCAGGAACCTCTCCCAGCCCTGGGCTGAACCCATCTGGGACCATTCAAACATCTCAAGAGGTTTGCTCAGAGCCCGGTGCTGCTGGGCTGGGGTCAGGGGTGTTGACTGGGACGAGTCCAGGTACTGGAGATCCTGGATCTGGGATCCTGGATCCCTCTGGAGCTCCTGGATCTGGGATTCTGGAGCTCCTGGATCCCTCTGGAACTCCTGGATCCTTCTGGATCCCTCTGGAGCTCCTGGATCTGGGATCCTGAATCCCTCTGATGCTCCTGGATCTGGGATTCTGGAGCTCCTGGATCCCTCTGGAACTCCTGGATCCTTCTGGATCCCTCTGGAGCTCCTGGATCTGGGATTCTGGAGCTCCTGGATCCCTCTGGAATTCCAGGATCCTTCTGGATCCCTCTGGAGTTCCTGGATTCCTCTGGAGCTCCTGGATCCCTCTGGAGCTCCTGGACCTAGGATTCTGGAGCTCCTGGATCCCACTGGAGCTCCTGGATCCGGGATCCTGGATCCCTCCAGAGGTCCTGGATCCAGGATTCTAGATCACTCCTAGCTCCTGGATCCAGTAACCTGGATCCCTCTGGAACTCTTGGATCCCTCCAGAGCTCCTGGATACCTCTGGAGCTCCTGGATCCGGGATTCTGGATCCCTCTGGAGCTCCTGTTCTAGGATTCTGGAGCTCCTGGATCCTTCTGGATCCCTCTGGAGCTCCTGGATCCCTCTGGAACTCCTGAATCTGGCTTCTGGATCTCTCTGGATCCTTCTGCATCCCTCTGGAGCTCCTGGATCCGTCTGGAGCTCCTGAATCTGGGATTCTGGATCCCTCTGGAGCTCCTGGATCCCTCTGGAGCTCCTGGATCCCTCTGACCCTGCCCTGCCATTGAAGATCCCCTCTCGTCGCTGCCCGAGGGAGCAGCAGCTGCATTTCCCTCCTCCCCAAGCCGAGGCAGGGCTGATTTTATCCCTCTCTCTCAGCCTCACCTCCTGACCTACAAAAAACCTCACTCCTCGAAACCCAATGTTTGTTTTCCAAGATTTTTTCCCCCCTCGTTTTCCCGCCCCATCCTGATCTATGAGATCTGTTGCAAATCCTCCTCTCACTTTTCCCATTTCCCCTCCAGTCCTGGGCTTTAATCCCTGTGCTTCTATTTCCTTTCTCCCTTCCTTAGAAAAATCCTTTTCATTCCAGCAGGAATCTCCTGAGCCCCATCCCTGCTTAACCCAAGGGAAACTGAGGCACGGCCCTGCAATTCTGGTCTGTGTCCTCCTCAAGCATCTTTAAAGGCTCCTCATGGATTTTGTGTCTTTATGTGAGGATGTGATTTTTTTTCTGGGAATTTTTTTTTTTTTTAGGGCTAGACCAGATTTGGCTGAAATTTCAGAGAATTTTAGCTCCTGGATATCTTTTTTTGGAGCCAAATCCTCCCCCTTTCTCCCTCCCTCCGGTGGCTGCCAGGAAATAGCAGAGCTCGAAGGTCTGGGGAGGATTTTCCCACCGAGCTCTGGCATCGCTTCCCTCGGAAACGATGGAATCCTCACCCCACGTGTCCTGCTTGACCACTCCACGTGCCTGGGAGTGAGTGGGAAGCAGGAAAAGAACAGAATTCCACGGGATTCCGTTCCTGGCTGGAATTCCTCTCATGAGTCACCAGAGTTGTCTGGTCCTACCTGAAACTGCGCTCGTGGAGCGCTCGGATGCCAAGAAATCCCCATCCAGACTTGCAACCAAAACCTGGAGATGTTTTCCACCTTTCCAAGGTTATCCAAGGCTTCTGCCAAGTCTCTGGTGATGTTTGGGGTTTCTACAGATGGAACCAGGCGTGCAGGAACAGAAATAAATCTTTTATCCCACTGGGAACTCAGATTTTGGGATAAATCCCTCACTGCCGGCCACGAGGTTTCCTCACCCTCCTGGTTTTCCGCTGCTCCTGATGGGTTTGGATTCTTGATGAGGAGAAAAAAAAGGTTTCAGCTCCATCCTGGCAGGATTTGGGTGAAGTTTTCCTGCTGGATTTGTGGAGGAAAACAGGAAAATCATTTGTTATAACTTCCAACTCAGAGGATTTTACCTGGGGAAAATGATTTTTGGGATGAAATGATGTGGCAAGTTGATCTAAACTTATAAACGGGGCAGGTTTCAGTTTCCTTGTCCACCCCACCAGAAATAATTGATCCGACTTTGGTTTTTTACAGGTGGTGTTGGAGGTAATCCCAATTGCCAAGATGATAATATAAATAGTGATTAATAATAATAAATAATAGATGTTACAATGAAGAAATCAAAATAAATAAATAATCATCACGAAATAAAGAATAATTAATAAAATAAATGCAAATGTGAATATAAATAATATAATAATATTAATAATGTTAATAATATTAATAATGTAAATAATATGATAATATAAATATTAAGATAATATAAATATTATAATAGTATAAATAATATAATAATATAAATATGATAGTATAAATACTATAATAATATAAACATTATAATAATATAAATACTAGAATAATATGAATATTATGATAATATAAATAATGTAATAATATAAATATTATAATAATATAAATAATAGAATAACATAAATAATATAGTAATATAAATATAATATAGTATTATGTTTATAGTATTTATATTTGTATTATTTATAGTAATATAAATAATACAATGACATAATATAGTAATATAAATAATATAATGATATAAATAATATTACAATATAAAATATAGTAATATAAATAATAGAATAACATAAATAATCTAGTAATGTAAATAATAATATAATATAAATAATATTATAACATAAATATTATAATATAAAATATAATAACATAAATAATATAATATAATATAAATAGTAAAATAATACAAATACTACAACAATAAAAATAATACAATAATAGAAATCATATTATAGATAATATCCATTTTGCATCATTACAGGCTGTAATTAAAATCTGATTTTTCTCCAGGACAGCCCTGCCTGGATCTGGCTCTGGGAGCACTGAGAATGGGAAGATCCCAAGTTTTTCCCTCCAAGCCCTGCCTGCTGCTGCTGCTGGCCGGGCTGGGCTGGGCCCAGTTCGAGCACTGGCCGTACCTGCCCGGCTACCCCGAGCCCCCCCCCCCAGGTGTTCCAGCCCCCCCCCAGAGCCCCGGAGGTCCCCAAAATCCAGCTGAGGCTGGCGGGGCAGAAGAGGAAGCACAACGAGGGCAGGCTGGAGGTGTTCTACAGCGGAGAGTGGGGCACCGTCTGCGACGACGACTTCTCCATCCACGCCGCCCACGTGGTGTGCCGGGAGCTGGGCTACGTGGAGGCCGTGTCCTGGCTGCCCAGCTCCAAG
>QUSF01000223.1:29107-52693 GCA_003676055.1 Chloebia gouldiae | reverse complement strand
TCTCAGCTGTGTTTCCCTCCTTTTCCAGGGAAAATCTGGCTGGACAATGTGCACTGCACGGGCAAGGAGAGCAGCCTGGCTGCCTGTGGCTCCAACGGCTGGGGCGTCAGCGACTGCAAACACACCGAGGACGTGGGCGTGGTGTGCAGCGAGAAGAGGATCCCTGGCTTCAAGTTTGACAACTCCCTCATTAATCAAATCGAGGTAATTGGGGTGAAAATGATGCTCCACAGGGTCCTGCAGATAGGGATGGTTGGAAGTGATGGGAATTGTTAATTTATCCCGTGTTTATCCTGCGTGTTTATTCATATTATTGATTTAGCCTGTACTTATTTACCTTATCAACTTATCCCGTATTTATTTACCTTATCAATTTATCCTACATTTATTCACCTTATCATCTTATCCTGTATTTATTTACTTTATCAATTTATCCCGTATTTATTCACCTTATCAACTTATCCCGTATTTATTTACCTTATCAACTTATCCCGTATTTATTCACCTTATCAACTTATCCCGTATTTATTTACCTTATCAATTTATCCTACATTTATTCACATTATCAATTTATTCTGTATTTATTTACCTTATCAATTTATGCTACATTTATTCACATTATCAACTTATCCCATATTTATCCCACATTATCAATTCATCCCCTATTTACCCCACTTATTTATTCACATTATCAATTTACCCCATTATCAGTTTATCTCATGTTTATCCCACATTATCAGTTTATCCCATATTTATTTCCATATGATAAATTTATCCCATATTTATTTCCATTAACAATTTATCCCATATTTATTCACCTTATCAATTTTTCCCACATTTCTCCCACCTATTTATTCATGTAATCAAATTTATCCCACACTTTTTCCCATTATAAATTTATCCCATATTTATTCCACCTATTTTTTCCCATTATCAATTTATCCCACATTTTTCCCACCTATTTATTCACATTATCAATTTATACCGTATCTATTCCCATTATCAATTTATCCCATATTTAGCCCATATTGATCCCATCTCTGGGATTAAAATAAACCCTTGGCTGCTCCTGGCTGGAGAGACAAAATTCAGGTTCCAATTTCAGAAAATCAGACAAATAATAAGAATTTGAAACTTTTTACTGTCCATCATTCAGGTTCCTCAATGAATTTTTCAAAATTGAAACCGGTTCTGTTAATATTTCAAAGAATCAATTTAGGGAGAAAAAAAATCCATGTTGTGCTCACAGAACTTCCTGACTTTTTTGTTCTAATGGACAAAAAATCCTGAATTTTCTCTCCTTTTTTAATGCTGGGACCAGTTTGGAGCTCTCTGGGCTAATGGGAGCAGTGGGAAGGGTTGGATTTAGGGTGGAATAATTCCTACAGCCACGGCTGGATTTATGGGGGAGATATAAATGATATTTTTGTGTAGTTTGGATGAGCCATGATAAAAATATGGGATTATTTGTAGGAAATGTGGGATTAGGGCTGGAAGCGAGGAAGTCGTGGGGAAGGTTCTGGGCTCTCACTGGGGCAGACTGGAAGGCTGAGGGGGAGATTTGGGGAAATGACAGAACCAAAGGGCTTGGAGCACATCCCGGTGGGATTTCTGTGGGATAAAGAAACACGGGAATGCTGGGCTAAAAGGGAGCTGGGATGAGTTCTTCAGAGGGGAAAAAAGGGATTTTTTTTTCCTTTAGCTCCTCAGTTTGGGGAGTTTGTGGTGCCTCAGACACCTCGCTTTTCTTGGATTTTTCCTGTCTCAATTCCCTGGATGTCCTTGGCCAAAATTTATGGAAAGACCCCCCCATAAGCATTATCCAGAGCTCCTTGGTGCAGGGAAAACCCAGGATGTGCTGCAGTTCCCAGTGGGATCAATCCTTGGGTTTTTCCGTGAGCTGCAGTGGGATGGGCAGGCAGAGCTCAGCATTCCAGGGAAGGGCTGCAGCTCAGGATCTGAGGGATTCAATTCCTTTCCTCGCCCTGACCTCGCTTCCCCTGCCTCGGGAGGGATCATCCCCAGCTGCTCCATCAATGGCTCCGTTGTGTCCCGGGGAATGAGGCGAGATCATGGAACACCAGGGGTGGCTTTGGCTCCTCTGAAGCCACAGAGAGTCCTCAAAAACACCTGGAAGAAAATCTGCCTTAGTCTAGACAGAGGTCACCTCCCCCCGAGCTGCTCCAGGAATGAATCACGGAAGCTTTGGAGGGTTCTGCTTTTCCATGAGCTCAGCACCGGGGCTGGAGGAGTGGAACTCCTTGGATAATTGGGAATGGGCTTGGCTGCTGCTGTGGGGGTGCTGAAACCTCAGATGAATCATGAGACTGAGGCGATTGCTGGAGCAGAAGCCTGGATCCATCAGCAGGAGAAGTGGATGGAAAAGGGAAAAGTGGATTTATTTTTAAGGAGCTGCGCTGAGTGGGGTGGAAGTGCTGCATTTCCCAGGCAGAGGCTGTTGGACTCCCTGCCCATCCCCTGCCTGCCTCAAACTGACACAGAGAACAACTTAAAACTAGAAATTCAGGGGGAAAACCTTCCCTGTGAGGTTGGGGAGGGGCTGGAATGGAATTCCAGAGAAGCTGTGGCTGCCCCTGGATCCTTGGAAGTGTCCAAAACCAGGCTGGAGTAACCTGGGAATTATCCCTGCCCATGGCATGGGTGGCACTGGGTGATTTTAAGCTCCTTTCCCACCCAAATAATTCCAGGATTCTTCATCTCCCTGCATGATTTTGAG
Source organism: Chloebia gouldiae (assembly GCA_003676055.1). Classification (NCBI taxonomy): domain Eukaryota; kingdom Metazoa; phylum Chordata; class Aves; order Passeriformes; family Passeridae; genus Chloebia; species Chloebia gouldiae. Next base: position 49,956 of record QUSF01000223.1, on the reverse strand, counting down.
CTCCTTTCCCACCCAAATAATTCCAGGATTCTTTATCTCCCTGAATGATTTTAAGCTCCTTTCCCATCCAAACCATTCCAGGATTCTTTATCTCCCTGAATGATTTTAAGCTCCTTTCCCACCCAAACCATTCCAGGATTCTTTATCTACCTAAATTATTTTAAGCTCCTTTCCTATCCAAACCATTCCAGGATCCTGTTTCTCCCTGAATTTCATGAACCTTCCCACAGCACCACTGCTTCCATTCTGCAAAACCCAGCTGATTTTTCCTCTCTCCCTCCAAAATAAAATCCCTGGAGCTGAAGGGCTCCTTCCCTGCTGCTTTCCTTGCAGCAGGATTGAGGCTGGAGGTGAGGAGTTGGGATGTTTAGGATGCCATCGTGGCAGCTCCTTGCAGCCACAAACGGCTGTCAGATCTTCCAGCTCCTTCCCCCTCTGAGTTTTGCCACTCTTATCTTTGCTTTATCTCCTCAGCAGCCAGTGGGACACAGCTGGGGCCAAAAACGAGGAGCAGGGTGACCCAGGGGGTCACAAACCTGAACCAGGGGGACTCCAAAGCCTCCTGTGAAAGCGAGTTTGGAAGTTTTGCCCTTCCCAACACGCCTGGGAATTCTGTAGGTCATTCCTCGCATTCACCAGGGGAAACATCATCGTTTGTGAGCTCCTGGGTTCTTGTCCCAGTGATGTTTCCTCTTTGGAATGAGGGGTGAGGGGGCTGGAATTTCCTCTGAACCCTGCTGTGGTCAGGACTCTCCATCAGCCGGGATTCCCAGGGGAAGAGCTCTGTCACTTTGTCCTGCAGCTGCTGTTCAAACCAGGCTTTACTAAAACAGGCCTGGCTGGAGGTGCTAAACCGAGCTTGGGCGTTGGATTCTGCATTCCCACCCTGGCTGTGATTCCCAAATGGATCTGACTGTGGCACAGGGTATGGATTTACAGGAGAGAGGGCTGGTTTTGGTACCTGTGATCTGAGGGAACAGCTGGAGCTGGGGTTTAGTTGGATATTGGGAAAAGTTTCTTCACCTTGAGGGTGGCCTTGGGCACTTCCAGGGATCCAGGGCCAGCCACAGCTCCTCTGGGAATTCCATCCCAGCCCCTCCTCTCCTCAGAGCCTGGAATTCCTTCCCAATATCGCACCCAAATCTCCTGTCCCCACCCCTTGTCCCAAATCCCTCTCCATGTTTCTGTAGCTCCTTCAGGCACTGGAAGGCCACAATGAGGTCACCCCGAAACTTCTGAACCATCCCAATTCCCCCAGTCTTTCCTCATAATTTAGAAAGCCTTTAAAGCCCCTTTGGTGCAAATTCCATGGGGCTGGGAAGTGCTGGGAAGATGGAAAACCAAGGGGTGGGAATCCACCGGTGACCCCACGGTGACAGGGCCCCGCGTGGGGACGTTTTGCCCAAATCTGGTCTGGCTGGCTGAGCTCTGCCCCACAGGGAGCCCCGCTCCTGCAGAAGCAGCTCTGACCCTTGAGCTGAGCTCCTTTTCATTGGACACGGGCACAGCTCCGCTTCCCAGTTTGGAAAAGCTGCAGATAAGAGGGAGAGGATGAAATTTTCCACGGCCATAAATCACCCGGCCGTTCCATATGGATGTGCTCAGACAGATCCCATCACAGCTCATGTTTGGAGGGTTATGTCACACCTCTTCCCATCCCTGAGCTTTTCCATCCTTTTCCTGCTGGGAAGGGGCAGTGCTTGACCTCTGAAAGTTGGGAAAATTTGTTGCCAGGACACAACAAGGGCAGGAACACAGAATTAATTCCATTAAATCTGTGCAAATGACCTCCAAGCTCATTAAGCCCAACCTCTGACCAATCAGCACCTTCTCACCCCACTCTGTCCTGAGGAGAAGTTCAACATTTGAGCAGAAAAATGATCTTTAAACACCTTTCCAACCCAAACCTTGAAGTGTTTTGGGGAAGGGTGAATTGTGGGAGAGTGGTGATAAGGAGGAGGGGAGGAAGGGGTTAATCCTTCTGGCAACACCAGAATTCCATCCCTCCCTTGTTAAAATTCCTTTTTTTTTTTTTTGTGCTGTTTTCCACTTCCACTGCAGATTTTAGAGGATTTCTTGGAGGGTGATGGAGCTGCAGAGCCTTTGCTGGGTGTCAGGAGCTCTGAAATCCAAATTCCCCGTGTGTTCCCCAAGCTGGGAACGCCGTCCCTGCTTTTCCAACAGTGCCTGCAGTCACTCTGTGTGATCCCAGCTCATTCCAGACCCACCTGCAGCTGCTTTCCTGCCTTTTCCAGCCATTTCAAGGCCACAGTGGCTGATTCCTACCTTAATATATTCTTTAAACCAATGCACCAAAGGGATTTTATTTAATGCACGCCCCAAAACATCCTGAACAAAATATTTGCTGTCCACCTCCTTCCTCTGCGTGCGCCCACACCGCCTTCAAATAGGCCAGGCTCTAAATATATCGAATTTCTCCAGCTCCCAAATAGCTCTGGTACCTGAGGCCAGCCCAGGGCTTTGGCCAGACGGTGGCCAGACAGGTCTGGCTGCTATTTCTGGCCTTCATTTCCCCTCTGGGTCCTTGTGAGGCAGAAAAATCTCCCTTCAAAGCCCGGCGGCTCAAAGGCTTTGGTTGTGCCGGGTTAAAAGTGGGTTCAGCCACGGCTGAAAGTGTCCAAGGCTCGGCTGGATGGGGTTTGGAGCAGCCTGGAATGGTGGGAGGTGTCCCAGGGGTGGGCTGAGATGGGGTTAAGGTCCCTTCCAGCACAAACCATTCCATGATTCTGGTTAATTCCAGATTTTTAGGGAGTGGGAGAAGGCTCTGCCGGGTCCTGCTCAGTCAAACCAGGCTCTGTGTGAGGCCAAACTGAGCTGGGGGTGCAGGGAAGGAAGGGGGAGAAGTTTGTGCTCTGTCCCCAGGTAAATCTCCCCCTTTTCCAGCTTTTTGCCATGAAAATCCCAATGGATTCTCTGTCCCTGCTGTGGGAATTTGTCACACAGGTCACCCCCACCTCATCTCTGTGTCCTGCAGCCCTCAGGGTTTAAGGAGAAAATTTGATTTGCCCGTTTGTTGTGACAATAGAGTTTGAGTTTCCCTTTGCTGTAAATGTTTAATCCTTCAAACCAAAGCCCAAGTGCAGCAAAATTCTGCTGCTTTCTTGTCTGGGAGGCTCATCAGCATCTCCTCACCTGAAGAAAATGTTAATTAACCTGATTTTGGGGTAACCCACCATGTTTTAGTGCTGTAAATTCAAAGTGATCCTTTGCTTCAGAGGCTCCTTTGTGGCAGGTCAGGGTGCTGGAATCAGGGAATCATGGAAGGGTTTGGGTTGGAAAGGTGTTTAAAGATCTTTTTTTTCTGCTCAAATATTGAACTTCTCCTCAGGACAGAGTGGGGTGCTCTGGGTGAGAAGGCGCTGATTGGTCAGAGGTTGGGCTTAATGAGCTCGGAGGTCCTTTGCACAGATTTAATGGAATTAATTCTGTGTTCCTGCCCTTGTTGTGTCCTGGCAATAAATTTTCCCAGCTTTCAGTGCCTGATCCAAACACTCTGAGGCAGCTCAGCAGGAAGGACAAAGGCAGTGACAAACAGGAGCCCCCCAGCCCTGGGGCTGCCAGGACAGAGCCGTGTCCTGCCTAAGCTGAGCCTGACTAAGCTGAGCCTGACTAAGCTGAGCCTGCCCAGTGCCAAAACTTCTCCAGCCTCCCCTGCTCCTGCTCTGCCCCTCCCTGGTGTCCCAAAACTTCCCCAGAGCTGTCCCCTCCCTCTGCCCCTCCCTGGTGTCCCCAGCCTTCTCCAGAGCTGTCCCCTCACTCTGGCCACTCCCTGGTGTCCCCAACCTTTCCAGAGCTGTCCCCTCACTCTGCCCCTCCCTGGTGTCCCCAACCTTCCCCAGAGCTGTCCCCTTGCTCTGCCTCTCCCTGGTGTCCCCAACCTTCCCCAGGGCTGTCCCCTCGCTCTTCCCGGGCTCCACGGAGCCTTTCCCAGCTCAGCCAGGTTTTTGTCAGCCCAAATCCACGCTGGGTTTGCTCCAGCCTGGCCCAGACTCTGCTCCCCCAGCTCCTGTCCCCAGGGCACCGCTGTCCCCCAGCTTTGTCCCATCCTGCCGTGTTTATTTAACAGCCAGGACCTTGGGGTCACTCAGAGGCTCAGCTCCAGATGTTTAAACCCAAACAGATTCCACCCACTTTGATGGATGTGAAGAAAAAAAAGAGGTTTTTTTCCTCTGGTGGCTGAGGTTTTAGTGGAAGCAAAGGTTTTTATGATGGACAAAGCCCCTGTGGAAGGATTTTTGTGTTGTGTTGTGGAGTGGAGAAAAAAATCAATTTCTTGTTGAAGTTCCAGCCTTAATTCCTGATGTTTGGAAGCTGAGAATCCTGGAGCTCTATTGGAAGTGGAAAAGGATTTCACTATTATTAGATTATTATTGTATTATTAAAACCTATTTATATAGGTTTTATTTAAGGGGCAGTGGAATAGGTCAGGCTTAGGAAAGGAAAGAGGATTTTGAGTGGATCATGGAGCCCTTAAAGCACAAGAGGAATGAAAATGGAAAAGAGCAAATCCAAGGACAGAGCAGAGAGAAACCCAGACTCCAGGGTGATTCAGCAGCAGGGCAGTGTCTGCAGCCTGGGATTTCTAGGAACAGGATCCTCTCCCTGGATTGATTCCTGAGCATCCTCAGGGCCCTTCAAAAGGAAAGGGAACGGCTGGGTTTGGGCACAGAGAGGGTCCCAAAAACCCGTCCTGGGCATCACCTGCCAGCACAAAGCACCTGGCAAACGGTGCAGGGGAATATTCCCAAAGCTGGGCGGGATTTTGTGGTCGGATCTGAAGCCGTGGGGGAAGCGTTTGGTTCAGAGGGTGGAAACAAAAGCAGTGGAGGCTCATGTGAGAACTTTTCCGAGCCAGGAATCCTTTTGTGAGGGCTCAAAACCAACCCCTTTTCCCTGGGCTGGCCCCGACTGACGGGGCTGCGCGTCCCTGGTTTCGTAACGGAGCTCGGAGCCTCTGCCAGGGCTTTTGTGTCCCCGCTGGAGAGGAGCAGCTCTGGAGCCCTGGATGTGGCTCCTGGCAAGGGAAGGGTTGGGACAGAGGGAAAAACGGCCCAGCGTGGAAGAGTTTCACACGTTTTCCCCTCATTTCTTGCTTATTTGTGTTGTAGGATGCTGGAAATCCCAACCAAGATTGTGGAATCTTGGAATGGTTTGGGTGAGAAGGGAGCTTAAATCCCATCCCCAGGGACACCTCCCACTATCCCAGGGTGCTCCAACCTCTCCTTGGGCACTTCCAGGGATCCAGGGGCAGTCACAGCTTGGATTTGTCCCTGAGGCCCTGCAAAGCTGGTTTGTGCCCTCACGGACCTTTTCCAGCCAGGGAATTCCATCCCAGCCCTTTCCTTCCCAATACCCCATCCTATCCCTGCCCTCTTTCTATTCCAAACCATTCCCCCCATCCTGTCCCTTCCCATTCCCAAATCCCTCTCCATCACATCTTTGCCTCCCTGGGACAAGTTGTGGGTTAGGGTTGGGGTTCAGCTCGCTCTCGATCCCAGAGTTTTCCTTGTTGTGGGATTGCTCTCCACATGTCTGTGGAGTGGATTTTGAGTGGATCATGGAGCTCAGAATCCAAAAATTGCTCTCCACGTGTCCATGGAGTGGATTTTGAGTGGATCATGGAGCTCAAAATCCAAAAATTGCTCTCCACGTGTCCATGGAGTGGATTTTGAGTGAATCATGGAGCTCTTAAAGCAGGAGAGGAATGAAAATGGAGAAGAGCAAATCCAGGGACAGAGCAGAGAGAAACCCAAACTCCAGGGTGATTCAGCAGCAGGGCAGTGTCTGCAGCCTGGGATTTCTAGGAACAGGATCCTCTCCCTGGATTGATTCCTGAGCATCCTCAGGGCCCTTCAAAAGGAAAGGGAATGGAGCACAGAGAAGGGGGTTTTAGCAATCTGCTTTATCCATTAGGTGTTGTTTGCTCCCAGTTTTCCTCTGGAATCTGTTTTCACCATCAGCCCAGCTGCTGTTGGAGTTTAAACCATTTCTGCCTGGATTTGCATTATTGAACAGCCCTGGTGTAACAAAACCTCTGCAGCCAAAGGAAACCATTCCAATCCCGAAGAATTATTGGGGGAAAAAAGCTCCTGGCAGCCGTTTCTCATGGAGAACGCTCAGTGTGCTTCTTCTGATCCTTTGTTCTTGAATTTTCCAATACAAAGCCGAGCTCTGCAGTGGCTTGAATTCCTCTCTGAGGTTTTGCTCTTTGTTCAGAGCCGGAGCAAACCCTTGAGTTGCTCCATCAAAAATTCCCAGCTCTAAACCAGCCCTGGGAGGGAAAAGGAGATGGGATTAGGGTTGGTTTTGCTCCCAGACAAAATTCCAAAATTCCCAGCTCTAAACCAGCTCTGGGAGGGAAAAGGGGATGGATTTGGGTTGGTTTTGTTCCCATACAAAATTACAAAATTCCCTTCTCTAAACCAGCTCTGGGAGGGAAAAGGGGATGGATTGGGGTTGGTTTTGTTCCCATACAAAATTCCAAAATTCCCTTCGCTAAACAAGCTCTGGGAGGGAAAAGGGGATGGATTGGGGTTGGTTTTGCTCTCAGACCCTAGAAATGTCGCTGTGGCCTGTTGGAGCTATCAGGAAATGAATTCCCTCCAGGAATGAAATGTTGCCTCATTTTTTTTTTTTTTTTTGCTGCTTTGCTCATTTTTTTATACTCCTTGGCAAACACAGGCAAAAAAAAAAAATTATGACAAAAGGGTTGGATGCACTAAACAGAAACCCAGGTTGGTGCAGGATTTATTTTCATGCCTGAGTCAGCATCTCCAGGGGAGGGGGATGAGATGGGAGAGCTCTGCCCAGAGCCTGAGGTGGCACATTGGACCTGGAGACGTTTTCCCAAATCCAAGAGCAAAAAATTCCATTCACACCTTATTTTTCACTGCTGTAAAAAAAAAACAACAAGGAACCAGCCTAGTCAGCTTAGGGGGGAAGAAATGTCCAAATGCCCAGCTTGGAAGTGGGAAATAGAGGACTTTGAAGTCCTGGAGTGGGAAATCCTGAGATCTCGAGTCCTGGAGTGGGAAATACAGGGACTTCGAGTTCTGGAGTGGGATCTTGAGCCTGGAGTGGGAAATACAGGGATTTTGAGAGCTGGAGTGGGAAATACAGGGATATCAAGTTCTGGACTCATGGACATCCCACTCCTGCTGTGCTCGAGCTCTTCTGGAAACAGCTGGAACAACTTCTTTTGATTTGCTAAGCTGCAGAAATAATTGCAAAAATAACAGGCAAATCCCAAAGTATCTGCCAGCATTCCCAAGCTTCCCATTTTTAAAAGGTGTTTTTTTATTTTTTGCATCATTGTGACTTTTCTTCTCAGCCTCTGTGGGCTCTTTTCTTTCTCTGCCTGATGTTGTCATACCATAAATCCCAGCAAGGCATTCCCAGATCCATCCAGGGCTTTGGAACACTAAAATCCACCCTCTGGCTTGGCAAGTCCATGAGGTGGAGATGCCTGGAAGCTGCAGGAACACAGCAGGGAAGGATTGCTCCTTGCTACCCTGCTCAGTGTTCTCCCCTCAGCCTCTGGCAGCTGGCAGGGATGTGTTGGGATCTGAGGAACAGAGCTCCTGCCTGGCTGGAGGAGTGGGAAGAAAAGGGAAATCCCAAATCTCTTGGATGAGGAGAAAAAAAACCCCAAATATTCTTGATGAGAAGGTGGCTGCTTTAGGGGTTCTGTTGTGTTCCCTGCTGCAGGGGGGATCCTCAGGATCCTGGATAGGATTCCCTGGTTTTTGAGCCTTTGAAGAAGCAGTTTGCTCTCTCTGAATCTGATTCCTGCACAGAAGGAGTTTGGGAATTGCTGCTCCCTCCCAGGAATCCTTGAGGCTGGAAAAGACCTCCAAGATCGAGCCCAAGCGAGTCCTTCTGTTTGCCTTGGGGGTTTTCCAGGTTTCCCACCTGGATGACATTCCCTGGGATGGCCCAGCAGCGAGAACAGGGATGTTCAGTGATGACAAAGAGGTGGAACATGGGGATGTTGATCCTGGGAAGCACCAGGCAGATGTTCAACATCTGGAATGGCCCACGACTCAAGCGGGCTGAGCTGTGGAGCAGCTTCCTCACAAAAACACAAAACACAGCACCTGGAGCAGGTTCCAAGGACCAGCTGTGGCCTCCAGCCACTCTAAATCCAAGGAAAAGGGACAAGGGTGTCCCTTTTGAAAACCATGTGTGGGCTTTAGCACATTGCTGATGCCAGGTCTAGAAGGAAAATGTCTCATTTCTGCCACTTTAATGTACAGCGGAGCTGATTCTCACCTAACTGTGGGTCTCAAACCTACCCAGGGCTTCCTACAGGATGGATAAATCCCACAATCACAGATGGAAAAATCCCTCTCCCACTTTCCCAGCTGCCAGTGCAAATTTCCTCCTGTTTCCCATCTTTTCCCAGGTGCTTTTCCAGCACAGTTTGAAGTGTTCGCTCCTTGGCCTTTGGGTTAATCCCTTTAAATGGCTTTTATTAAAAACACTTGGAGATCTTCATCACCCAGAGCTGCTTCCAAGTGGATTTAAGGCTTCTATTACTTTTTTCCTGGTGTAGAAAATGAGGCAGGGTAGGGGAAGCAGGGGAACAAAGTTCCCTCTGACAGCCCTGGGTAAACACAATTTCTCCATCAAGGCAAAAGCTGGAAACATTTCCTAAATTGCACCAGGGAAAAGCGAGTTGCAGGGTTTGGAAAGCAGCCTGGGGAGACCTGGAATGCCCTGAGGCTCCAATACCTTCCTGACAGCACGTAGGCAAAAACTCTGCAAGGTTTTAGGAGAAACTGCCAAGCTCAGGAGAAATTTCGTGCTGCAAATGGATTTCTCAGGCCCTACTGGAGAGGTTTCAAATCCCCTCTTACATCAGACCCTTGGAACACCTGAAATTGCCTCAGATGTAACAAATTTGGGTATCACGGGGGTTATTTTTGATTCTTGAGAGTTACAACAGCTTTCAAAACTGGAGGACAGCCTATGAAGCCTATGTGAGTAGCACTGTCAGATAAATCCTGTTTTTCAGGGGTTGAGGGATGCTCCAGCTCAGATTTTCAGAGAATTGAATTCCTGCAGCTGAGGGGGAGAGCGGGAATCAGTTATTTGCAAAACTGGGTGGTAAATGCAGACAAATAAAAGACAGAAAGGCGGGAGGGGAATAAGGAAAAGGAGGGGGGAAGCCTTAAGTGAGTTGTCCAAAGTGGTGTGGGCAGAGCTGAGGATGAGGAGGAGATGCCAACCCCATTCCTTGCCCCACTCCCTGACCCATTTCCTGCCCCAGCAGGCTCTTTCTTTGCCCTTCCCTGGGCTCTGCTTGTTGTATCAGCACCAGTGAAAGCATCTGGAGCATGGATGAGCCACAGAATCTGCAGGACTCGGCAGGTCCTGCTCTGATCTCACTGCCCGCCCTGACCAGAGGCCCGTGGCCCTTTAAAGCTCCAGGCAGTTTTTCTTTTTCCGGGCAGTTTTTCTTTTCCAAGTGGCTGAATCCGAGGATTCCTCAGTTCTGATGTAACCCCGAGCGGGACCACGTGGGTTTGCACATATTTGACAAGGAGAGGGCTCCTGGAAGGGAATTGATCCATTTTTCAGAAGCTCTTTTGTAACCGCTTGCCACAGAGGACTTTTCTAGCCAGGATTCGCCCCTGGGGCTCTGCAGGGCTGGTTTGTGCCCTCAGGGAGCTTTTTCAGCCAGGATTTGCCCCTGCAGGTCTGATTTTTGCCCTCAGGGAATTTTTCCAGCCAGGATTTGCCCCCGCAGGTCTGATTTTTGCCCTCAGGGAACTTTTCCAGCCAAGTTTTGCCCCAGGGGCCCTGCAGGGCTGATTTTTGCCCTCACAGATATTTTCCAGCCAAGATTTATCCCTGAGGCCCTGGAGGTCTGGTTTCTGCCCTCGGGGATATTTTCCAGCCAGGATTTGCCCCTGGGGTCCTGCAGGGCTGATTTGTGCCCTCACAGGTATTTTCCAGTCAGGATTTGCTTCTGTGGCTCTGCAGAGCTGATTTTTTCCCTCAGGGATCTTTTCCAGCCAGGATTTGCCCCTGTGGGTCTGATTTTTGCCCTCAGGGATCTTTTCTAGCCTGGATTTGTCTCTAAAGCCTTGCAGAGCTGGTTTGTGCCCTCATGGACCTTTTCCAGCCAGGGTTTGATTTTGTGTCTCTGCAGAGCTGCTTTGTGCTCTCAGAGGTATTTTTCAGCCAGGATTTGCCTCTCTGGTTCTGCAGATTTGTTTTTTACCCTCAGGAATCTTCTCCAGCCAAGATTTGCCCCCGAGGCTCTACAGGGCTGGTTTGTGCCCTCAGGGACCTTTTCCAGCCTGGATTTGCCCCTGCAGGTTTGATTTTTGCCCTCATGGATATTTTCTAGACAGGATTTTCTTCTGTGGCTCTGCAGGTCTGCTTTTTTCCCTCAGGGATCTTTTCCAGCCAAGTTTTGCCCCAGGGGCCCTGCAGGGCTGCTTTGTGCCCTCACAAGTTTTTCCAGCCAGGATTTCCCTCTCTGGTTCTGCAGATTTGTTTTTTGCTCTCAGGGATCTTCTCCAGCCAAGATTTGCCCCCTCTAGCCAGGATTTGTCCCTGAGGCTCTGCAGGTCTGGTTTGTGCCCTCGGGGATCTTTTCCAGCCAGGATTTGCCTCTGGAGCCCTGCAGGGCTGGTTTGTGCCCTCATGGACCTTTTCCAGCCAGGGTTTGCCTCTGGGGCTCTGCAGATTTGCTTTTTTCCCTCAGGAATCTTTTCCAGCCAGGATTTGCCCCAGGGGCCCTGCAGGGCTGATTTTTGCCCTCACAGGTATTTTCCACCCGAGATTTATCCCTGAGGCCCTGGAGGTCTGTTTTTTTGCCCTCAGGGATCTTTTCCAGCCAGGGTTTGCCCCTGGAGCCCTGCAGGGCTGATTTGTGCCCTCATGGACCTTTTCCAGCCAGGATTTTCTTCTGTGGCTCCGCAGGGCTGATTTTTTTCCCTCAGGAATCTTTTCCAGCCAGGATTTGCCCCAGGGGCCTTGCAGGGCTGATTTTTGCCCTCACAGGTATTTTCCAGCCAAGATTTATCCTTCAGGCCCTGGAGGTCTGGTTTTTGCCCTCAGGGATCTTTTCCAGCCAGGATTTGCTTCTTTTCCAACCAGGATATGCCCCTGGGGCTCTTCAGGATTGGTTTGTGCCCTCATGGATATTTTCCAGCCAGATTTGCCCCTGGGGCTCTGCAGGGCTGGTTTGTGCCCTCGGGGATCTTTTCCAGCCTGGATTTGCCCCCTCCAGCCAAGATTAGCCCCCGGAGTCTTCCAGGACTGCTCTGTGTCCTCACGTAGGTGCCATATGTGAAATCCATTCTCTTTCCATGACTCACTTGCTGTCCCAGGTTGTGGAGGAGGAGCCAGAGAAACGCTGCTGTCAGCACGTTGGAATCCCAGATTCCACATGAAATCATGGCTTTGGATGAAAACCCCAAAGCCCTCCCGTGCCAGGGCTTCCAGCTCCCTGCATCCAGAATGATTCTGTGAGTAAGGCTGGCCCTAACAAAGCTGAGCTCGGTTAATTTCCACAGGAACAGGGGCTAAATGAAGGTGAAAACAGCGCTTGGAATTGAAGTGACAAAGCAGAGTTGTTATAGGGCTACTTACAAAATAAATTAGAGATTTTTTTTTTTATGAGAAAAAGAATCTTCTTCCAGAGGATGGAAAGGTTTGTTTCATAAAATGCCAGAAAGGTTTGGGTTGGAAGGGATTAAAATCAGCTCATTCCACCCCTGCAATTGGCAGGGACACCTCCCACTATCCCAGGTTGCTCCAACCTGGCCTTTGTCACTTCCACGGATGGGGCAGCCACAGCTCCTCTGGGAATTCTATCCCAACGCCTCACAAGGAAGAATTTATTCCAAATATCCCATCTAACCCTGCCCTCTGGAAGTCTGAATCCCTGTTTTCCTGTCCCTCCTCTGCCTCTCTACCCTGTCCCTTCCTCAACACCTCATCCTTTCTGCCCTGCCTGACTGCAGCTGGGCTGTGACCCCACCTGGAATCTCCAAAACCCATTTCCCTACAATCCAGCATCATTCCCGTTGATTTTCCACCCACAGAAGCTGACCACAGTTGGGCTGTGACCCCACCTGGAATCTCCAAAACCCATTTCCCTACAACCCAGCACCATTCCCGTTGGTTTTCCGCCCACAGAACATGAACATCCAGGTGGAGGACATCCGGATCCGCGCCATCCTGGCCACCTACCGCAAGCGGGTCCCTGTCACCGAGGGCTACGTGGAGGTGAAGGACGAGGGCGCCTGGAAGCAGATCTGTGACAAGCACTGGACCATGAAGAACTCCCGGGTGGTGTGCGGGATGTTCGGCTTCCCGAGCGAGAGGAAATACAACACCAACGTCTACAAGTAAGGGCAGGGCTTGGTGGGAGCCTCAAATGTTCCTTGGAACACTCGGGGCCTTGTTCCCAATGCACATGGGCAGGTGGCACTGGGGACCCTGGGGGAGGAAAAGCTCCGATTGCTTCTTTCCTCCAGATGGGATTTTTCATTTGTGTGAGTGTTTGGAATGTCCAGCGTTTCCTGGTCTTTGATCCTCACCCATGGGATGCAGACCTTGATAAGTATCAGTGTTAGACTTGATAAGTATCAGTGTTAGTGTTAGTATCAGTGTTAGACTTTGATAAGTATCAGTGTTAGACAGGGCCTGCAGTGGGAGATGGGACACCGGGCCCAAAAAATATTTGTATTTTGTAATACCTGCTCGAGGATGAACATTTCCTCCAGCAAAGATGGGCTCTGTGTGGTGGGCAGGGCACAAACTGCTCCCACTGTCCCAGGAAATCCATCAGCTACGAGAAAATTGTGGAATGGTTTGGGTTGGAAGGGATTCACAGCCCATCCAGTGCCACCCCTGCCATGGCAGAGACGCCTTCCACGAGACCAGTTTGCTCCAAGGTGGCCTTGGACACTTCCAGGGATCCAGGGGCAGCCACAGCTTCTCTGGGAGTTCCATCCCAGCTCTCTCTGCCCTCTGTCACTTTGAGGCCATTCCCTGTGTCCTGTCATTCCATGATATAATGTCTCCAACTGCTCACCCCATCCCCGTGCAGAAATCCAGAGGTGGGATCTGTTCTGGATGTGCTGGAAGCTCCAAAAAAGTCACCTTGGAATAAAATGAGCCTTTTTGTGCTTTCTTGTGCCCAGGTTCCTCCTTCCCACCCCAAGTGCAATTCCTGTCTGTGCATCCCAGAAAAGGTGCTGGGAAAAGGGTTCTCTGTGATCTCAGGGCTGCTTTTCCTCCCTGGATTTGCAGATTCCTTTAAAACGAAGGAAAAAAGCAGTGATTTATAGGGACAACATTGTGTTCCCCAGAGCTGCAAGCGGAAAGGTTTAGGCTGCGTTTCCTGTTCCTTGGGAAGCCAGGAGCTCTGGACTTTTTTGTTGTCGTTGCTTCTGTTTGCTTTTTGTCACCAAGCCCTCACCCCAGACTGGGCTCTTCCCCCACCATTCCTTAGGAAAAAACACCCTAAAGCAGATGTAAAAGAGTTTAAATGAAATTCTGTCTGGTTCCTTTGCTGCTCCGTGACCTGGGGAGGGGGAAAGCAGCGGCTGCTCCAGGGGAGCCCCAGGCAGGAGCCGTGGTTTTCCTGCCTGCTCCTTCTGGCCTGTGGAATTGCTATTTCTGAACATTCCCTCTGGATCAGCCTGGCCACGTTTTGTTTCTTTCATTAGCAAGATCCTGATCTGCTGGAGAGGTCCTTGGCTTGGAATAGCCCAAAGCCACACAGGGAAAATGGGGAATAAAGAAGCCACTGGAATTCAGTCTGCAGGATTCCCAGGGAGATGAGCAGGGCATTCGTTGCCCTGGACACCAATTTGAGGATGGTTTGCTTCCACCAGTGCAGCACATTTCCCTCAAACCCATCCCTGAGATTCCCACCCCCTGCAGGAGCAGGGAATAAATCACCTCCAGACAGACAAAGTAGATTTTTTCCTGCTTCCAGTTGTGGCCTTTCCAAGAAAAGCATTAACCAGAGCATCTGGAGCCATCTGCCTTAAATAAAAGGGTGCTCAGGAGTTGTTCTGTCTCTGGGACACATGGAAATGGAAAGACTGAGGGAAGGTTGTTCAGCAGCAACTCAGCACTGCTGAAAATCCCACTGAACTGAGCTGGAATTAGGAATATTAAATGCTCCCAAATCCCAGCCCAGGGGATCTCTGCTGCTGAAGAGCCTCAGTGCCCCAGGACCTCCCTCCCTTTCCTTTTTTTCAGCCTTGCTGGGCTCCAGCACCCACAAATATTTTGGAAAACACGCTGAACATTATCCCAGGTTGGAAAAAGAAATTAGGATGGCATTTTATTGGAGGGGAGAGGCTTGTAAAGGTTTGGCAGCTGCACAGTTTTGTTTGTCAGCAGAGTTTAAAAGCTGAATTCTTCCTTGGGCCACTTCCCTCTCTGTTATGGGTGGATGCATCGTGTTCAGCTGGTGTTACTGGGAAAGCTCCCAGTTCTGGACTGGGAATGACCTTGGATTTGTGGTCAAGGCACTGGGATGATGACCAGTGACTCTTCTCACCTGGGCCAGGGGATGCTCGTCCCACAGGGTTTGTTTTGGAGAGGGAAAAGCTCATCCTGGAGCCAAACCCCCTCTCCCTGTGAATGTGAAGCTGCAGAAAAGTCCTTTCTCCTCTTTCCTCCCTTTAATTTGAGAATCCCCTTCTCCCTGGAGCAGATCCTTCCCCACTCCTCCTCCGCAGCTGGGAGAAAAGCTGGGATCAGGTTTCTGCTGGCCAAGGCTGCCCCTTCCCACATCCCCCATCCCACTGCCCCCAGTCCCAGCCTGCCTGCCCAGCTCTGTCCTGCACAATGCTGGGAGGTGAAACGATTTGCAGATGGATCTTGCTCAAAAGAAAACAAGTGAGTTCATCCTTGTCCCGCTGCCAGGGGTTTATTCCTGACTGTAACTCTGGAGCTGACAGCGCGATTTATGTTCGGAAATGAAACAAATCTAAAGTTGAGTCCCTGGTCTTGTTCACTCCTCACAGTGGCTTTTATATAGGAATTGCTGTAACTCCTCCTCCTCCTCCCAGTTCCTGCTCTGGCAGAATTTAATGCATTTTGCTGATGGAGAGAGGAGAAATTTGGGATCAGAGAGATGGGCCTGATGCCTTTTTGGAATCTTTGTGACTTGACAAAGACTTGGCTCCAGGATCAAACAGCTACTCCCAATTGAACCAGTCTGCTCACCCCGTTACAACCCCACTCAGAGGTGCTGGCAGCTCATCACTTCAGTATTTGTAGTAGGAACCCTCCTGGTTTGTTTTTCCCTGGAAAAATCTGGGATCTGAAGGGCTTTGGCAGGCCTGGCTTCCCTCCCTCCTCCCCGAGGCTGAAGGCAGCACCTTGATAACTTATGGAATTTCCCAAGGGTTGAAAGCTCTGCTCGCAGCTCCTGGGAGCTCCCCAGCCTCTGCTCAGAGGGATTTGTGTGCAATGATTTGTTCTCTGCTCCCCAAGCCATGGAATTGTGGAATATCCTGAGTGCTCCTTAACCAACCCTTCCCACAGAGCTCCACTTGCACTTTGTTTGAAGCTTTTCTGGGATGAAAATCCCTCTCTCCTCACCAGTAGAAGTTTGAATTCCAGCTTGACCTGGAATTGGCCGAATTCTCCCAGCAGGAATATTCATTCCCACCTCTGACCTGAGCAGCATCACCCTGGGCTCCCACTGATCCCAGCTGGACCCTTTTGTGTTAAAAACAAAACATCAGCAGAGCCCCGAGTTTCTGGCTGCAAAGATCAGCTGAATTCTGCTTTTTTTACATAGAATCAGTCTGAGGACACAAGGTGGGGCTTTATTTCTCCCCAGCCTCCCGAGGGCTGTTAATTCCATCCAGATGTTGATGCCTCATGAAATTTCCAGGATGAGGTCATTGTTTGCTATTCTAAGGCATCCCCGTCCCTGCTTCCCTAAGTCAGGCTGGTTCTTGTCTGCTCTGGAGTTCATGGAGCTCTCTGGACCTGTCTGTGAAGGATGAAAATGCTCCTTCAGGTCCTCCCTTCTGTCCTGAGCACGGCTGGGTGGCAGCTTTGCATTGCATCCTCCCTGGGTTTATTTAAAAAAAATTTAACTCTATTCCTGTTTTCCTATCCCTTTTTTTCTCGATTCAGGGGGTCCCTGACAGCTCTGCTGTGACAGGGGTGGGTTCTGACAGCCACTTTTCCCCACAGGACAGGCAGGGTCCTGCTGCTGTTCCCTGGGATGGATCTCAGCCCTGCTTCATCCTTTTCCAGCATCATGGGATGCAGTGGCAGCTCCCTCTCCAGCCTGGCTGGATCCATCCCCAACCTCAGCGCAGGGAGATTGGCTTCCAGGAAGCATTAGTGAGAGGCTGGGAGCCAGGAGAGCTGGAGAAATGCTGAGCTGGGCAGCAGAGCTCAGTGAGCACCAGAGAGAAAAGTGTCCCCTCAAACATCTGTGACCCTGCAAAATCTAAATCCTAAAGGGAAAACCTGGGAAAGCCTGGACCTGCTCAGTGAGAGACCCCTCAGAAAAGCTCTTTGCCCCTCTCCAGCTGCTCCCCAGGCTCTCTGTGCTGCAGCCAAGCTGCTTTTTTCCCCCAAATCCCACCCACCTCACTGTGCCATTTATCACAGCTAATCCCTGATCCCAGCTCTGCGTGGCAGAGATCCCTGGAATGAGGAACAGCACCGGGATCCCACAGAGCCACGTGGAGATCCCAGCAGGGCGTGGGCTCCCCTGAGCCTTCCCTGTCATTAACTCCTCTGTGAGGCTGACCTGACCCATATTTCCATTCCTCTCCACTCCAGCAGCCTCCCAGTTAGGAGGGAGCTGGATCCCTTCCCTTCCCAGTTTATCACACGTGCCTCTTCCTGCTCAGGAGTGCCTGGAGCAGCTCCAGGGAGTTTGGGAGCGAGAAGCAGGAGCTGCTGCCAAGCTGCTCTGCTGTGAACAAGGCAGCGGGGGAATTGCTCTCAGGTTGTTAACACAGACTCGCAGAGGCTTTGGATTTTTCCCAATCCCAGCTGATAGCTGCTGGTCAGCAAAAGGGGAAGGTTTCTTTGGGGGCTCTCCAGCCCAGTTATCTGCACAAATCCTCTTCCTCTGTTTGGAATTAGCTGATCCCTGTCCCTGCCTGGGATGGGATCTGCACTCCCGGGAATGTGTCATTTGCTGCAGCTGCACCTTTGATTCCTACACAGACTTTTTAGTTCTTGCAGGGATTTATTTCCTTTAAAGTGGTTGGACTTGATGACCTTGGAGGTCCTTTCCAGCCTGAATGATTCCATGTTTTTAAGCGACACTCCGACAGGGTCATGGTGTAGATGAACAGATCAGCCTCCAAATAATCCTATCCAATCCTCACTTCATCCCAGGGCATTCTTCCTCCCAAAAATTTAGCAAAATCAATTTGTTTACCGATCCCTCACTTCTTCTCCCCTTCTCCTTAACTCCTTTCAGGATGTTTGCCAGCAGAAGGAAGCAGCACTACTGGGCTTACTCCATGGACTGCAGCGGGAACGAGGCTCACATTTCCAGCTGCAAACTGGGGAAGCACCTGACGGGCACGGGGAAGAACAGCAGCTGTGACAACGGGATGCCCGCGGTCGTCAGCTGCGTGCCCGGCCGCGCCTTCGCCCCCAGCAGCCACAGCGGCTTCCGGAAGGCCTTCAGGCAGGAGGTGAGCAGGGAGCAGCCCCAAAATGGGGTGGAAAAGCCTTAAAAACCATCTGATCCCACCCCCCTGCCAGCCATGGGCAGGACACCTTCTGCTGGGCTTGTTCCAACCTGGCCTTGGGCACTGCCAGGGATCCAGGGAGCTTCTGTGGGAATTCCATCCCAGGACCTCACCACTGTTCCAGGGAAGAATTGCTCCCCAGTGTCCCATCTAACTCTGCCCTCTGGCAGTGGGAAGCCATTCCCTGTGTCCTGGCCCTCCAGGCAGATTCCCAGAGTTAGGGCAGTTCCTGCAGCATCCGCTGACAGATGCAAAAACAGAATTATGGGATGGTTTTGGGTTGGAAGGGACCTCCAAGTCCACCCCATTCCACCCCTGCCATGGGTAGGGACACCTTCCACAATCCCAGGTTTCTCCAAGACCCGTCCATGCTGGCCTGGGACATTTCCAGGTCCTGGGCAGCCACAGCTTCTCTGGGAATTCCATCCAGCCCCTCACCACCCTCACAGGGAGGAATTTCTTCCCAATATCCCATCCAGCTGCCACTTAGAGCAGGAAACCCCTGGAGGTGTAACGTTCACCACCAACTCCCACTGTGCCCCCTCTGCACTTCCCACCTCCATGCACGACCTGTTGAGCCCCCACCTTCCCAAATTCCAGGTTTTTTCCTCCGTCTCCCGCCTCCAAAGGGTGGGAGAGCAGCTCCCACGGCAGCTGGCAAAGCTGGGAGAGAGGAGTGAGGAAATCCCTGGGTCACGTTCCTGTTGGAGCTGCTCAGTCTGAGCCAGCTGAACTCGTGCCCAGCTGTGCTGTTCCACAGGCTCTGGAATTCTGTTGGAATTACCCTGTGGAAATCAGCTGGCATTTCCTCTACCTCCATGTCCTCAGTGAGGAAATGCCCTGGGGGGAGACTGGGAAAACAGGCAGCTTGGAAAGCTGGGTTTGTTTAGTCTAGTGAGGAGGAGAGCGCTGAGCAGGGCATAAAAGTCCCAGGAGGTGCAAAATTGTTGGAAAACAAGGCTGGAATTGGTCGTTCCCAGTGTCAGGGACTAGGAGAGGACAGCTTAACAAGCAGCAAACTGGGCTAGGTGGGTGCCAAGGGAAATTTTCCAGCTGCAGCCTTGGGATAGAGGGGGAATCTTGGAAGTTTCTCACTGGAGAATTTTGTGGATTTGTGAAAGTGTGAAAATATGGATTTTTTGGCTCTTCCTCGGTGATTTTTGGGGGGATGGTCTCCAGGCTCTTCCCAAGTGCCAATACTGGGAATAATTATTGCTGGGAATAATGCAATCCCTGCCTGGATCTCAGGCTCTTCCCTGCAGCAGAGCTCGCGGGATTTAGGATTAAATCCCAGGATTTAGGCCTGGGAGGTGAAAGGTTTTGTAAATCGTTGTTAATCTCCCGAGCCACACGTGCTGCCAAGTAATTCCTTAAGCCTTTGTTTAGGCTGTGTGTGTCCTTGGTGTGACCCCAGCCTGGAGAAAAAGCTCCAGGAAAAGCGAGGGATTTTTGGTGTTCCCAAACCTCAAGCTTTGCTCTCACCACCTCAAACCAGCTCTTGGATGCAGCAGGAATTGGCAGCTCCCTGCTTGGCACTGGGGAGAGGAGCGGGTGATTAACAGATAAAAACTAAATATTATAAACCCAGAAATGAGTGGAACTGGAGCTGCCACTCAGCTGGGTATTTCTGACTGCAAATGCCAGATTTTTTCCATTTATTATTTGTTTTTTCGTTGTTAGTTATGATATATTATTATTGGTCAGGACTGAGCACTCAGGCAGGTTTTACAGGGCTTGAGGTCGAGTTTAGACCTGGAATAAAGCAGGAGCCTGGGCTGGAAGTGTGAACAGCAAACAAACTTCTTCAGGGCAGCCAGGGGTGAGAGCTGAGCACTGGTGGGCTCATTCCCAACCCTCCTGCAAGGCTCCCAAGCAGTATGAGAAATGGGTTTTTTTCCATTTTTTCCAGGATGGAAAAAGACTTCTAAATCCAAGCACCTGCAGAGAACCAGGATGGGGCTTTTTATTCTCTGCCCATATGTGAGGTGTGAGAAACAAATCCACGCTCACCAAAATTTTTGCAGATGAAAATCTCCTTTCATCCAGCACTTCTAGGCATTGGAATTGTGTGATGGGTTTTTAAAAGTGTCTGAAGTGATTCTATGATAATTTTTAGGCCCTCATTTCCATAAATAAACCATGTAAAGGATGGGAGTGACTCCACTGTTGCCTTTTTCCCAGCCTGGAAAGGAAACTCGAGACAATTTCAGTAAGGGGGTAATATACAGGAGGATCTTTATTTGAAGGCCTTCAGGAGCTGTTGTGGAAAGATGTCCATAAAAGTTAGCCCACACAGGAGAGAATACATATTTAAAGAGTTTAGGAAATTAGCATAATTGATAAAAAGCACTAATTAGGAATGAGCTGCCCAGGGAGGTGGTGGAGTCACCATCGCTGGGTGTGTTTAACAAAGCCTGGATGTGGCACTGGGTGCCAGGGTTGGGTTGAGGGGTTGGGCTCGGTTGGACTCGATGATCTTGGAGGTCTCTTCCAACCTGGTGATTCTGTGAGTTCTGTGAGTTCTGTGAATTCTAATACTGTGAATTCTGTGATTCTGTGAATTATGATTCTGTGATTCTGTGAATTCTGTGAATTCTGATTCTGTGATTCTGTGAATTCTGTGATTCTGTGAATTCTGTGGATTCTGTGAATTCTGTGAATTCTATGAATTCTGTGAATTCTGTGATTCTGTGGATTCTGTGATTCTGTGAATTCTGTGATTCTGCAAATTCTGTGATTCTGTGAATTCTGTGAATTCCGTGATTCTGTGATTCTGTGAATTCTGTGATTCTGTGAATTCTGTGATTCTGCGAATTCTGCGGATTCTGCGGATTCTGCGAATTCTGTGATTCTGTGAATTTTGTGAATCTGTGAATTCTGTGATTCTGTGATTCTGTGATTCCGTGATTCTGTGAATTGTGTGATTCTGTGAATTTTGTGGTTCTGTGAATTGTGTGAATTCTGTGATTCTGTGAATTCTGTGATTCTGTGAATTGTGTGATTCTGTGAATCCTGTGAATCTGTGAATTCTGTGATTCTGTGATTCTGTGACTCTGTGATTCTGTGATTCTGTGAATTCTGTGATTCCGTGATTCCGTGATTCTG
>QUSF01000222.1:170922-182086 GCA_003676055.1 Chloebia gouldiae | reverse complement strand
TGTCACAGTGGCAGAATTCCCGGGAACAGGCTGGGATTTTGGGGTGTCCCAGTGTCAGCGATGCTGGGAACACGCTGGGATTTTGGGGTGTGCCAGGGCCAGAATTCCAGGGAATGTGCTGGGATTTTGGGGTGTGTCAGTGCCAGCATTCCACGGAACAGGCTGGGATTTTGGGGTGTGCCAGTGCCAGCGATCCAGGGAATGTGCTGGGATTTTGGGGTGTGCAAGTGCCAGAATTCCAGGGAATGTGCTGGGATTTTGGGGTGTGCAAGTGCCAGAATTCCCGGGAACAGGCTGGGATTTTGGGGTGTCCCAGTGCCAGCAATGCCGGGAACAGGCTGGAATTTTGGGGTGTGCAAGTGCCAGAATTCCCGGGAACAGGCTGGGATTTTGGGGTGCCCCAGTTCCAGCAATCCTGGGAACACAGGAGGATTTTGGGGTGTCCCAGTGCCAGCATTCCCTAGAACACGCTGGGATTTTGGGGTGTCCCAGTGCCAGAATTCCCAGGGACAGGCTGGGATTTTGGAGGATCCCAGGAGCTGGAATTGACAATTCCTCCCCACTCAGGATATTCCACAATTCCCAACCATTCCCTACCACGCCCTCAACTCCGAATATTCCGATTTTCCCACCACTCCCTCCCTGCAACCCCAGCCTGGGACACTCAGGGCGTCTCACCCCTTATTCCCAACATTCCCAGGAATATCTGGGATACAAACAACACCTGGAAGGTGGGGAGTACCCAGGTGTTTTAGGCTGGCAGATTTAGATGCAGGTGTGTGTTGTATTAATCTGGCAGAGCTGGGGCAGTTCTTTTCTGCTCATTGGGAAATTCTCTTTATCTCTTCCACACCCAATCCTCCCTCCTGGAGATCTCCTCTTAATATTTAATGGGCCATTAATTATTAATCATCTTCTGTTCACGAGCCATTAATTATTAATTATCTCCTGTTCATGGCCAGCGAGTGTCCCCCTGCATGGCTGAGAAAATTCCATCATCCATGGGGAGATGCTCCGCCCAGGGGAGGAGCCAAGAATTCCTACTTGGATACAATCTGGGATTTTGGGATGCCAGAACAGCCTTTGCCCATGGCATTCCCAGAGGAGCAGCTTTCTTCCCCACGGCATTCCCAGAGGAGCCCAGGCCCATCTCCCCCAGCCCTGGAGCTCCAGAGGAAAACTCCCCCCTTGTGCAGGATCCCTGCTCCAGCAGAAGCACAGCTGGCACTGCAGGAGGGCTGAGCCACCCTGGGATGGGGCTGAGCCACCTCCCTGACCCACAGCCTGACAGGGCTGCTCTGACTCTGGCAGGGTTGGTTTTTTGGGTTGTTTTTTGTACCATTGCATTAATATTTTTAATTTTCCCAGTAAAGAACTGCTATTCCTATTCCTATATCTTTTGTTCTGACTCTGTTCTGACTCTGGCAGGGTTTGTTTTTTGGTTTTTTTTGTACTATTGCATTCATATTTTTAATTTTCCCAGTAAATAACTGTTATTCCCACTCCCACATCTTTACCTAAGAACCCCTTAACTTCAAAATCATCACAATTCGGAGGGAGGGGGTTTGCATTTCCCGTTTCAGGGGAGGCTCCTGCCCTCCTCAGCGCACACCCGGCTGCTCAAACCAGGTGAGCGCCTTACCTGGCGGCCCAGGTGATGGGGATGCGGTGGGTGGCGTAGACGGTGAAGGCCAGGGGGCAGGTGAGCAGCCGCGCCTCCTGTGCCACGCCCAGCTCGCGGCTCCCGGGCGTGGCCGTCTGGAAATCGGCGTTGAAGGTGCTGCAGTAGAGCTCCACCAGGTTGAGGATGGCGGCTGTGAGGCTCTCCACGATCCGCTCTGAGGGAGACACGGATGGGGATCCGTCAGTCCCTCGGAGATCTGTCAGTCCCTCAGGGAAACGTGGACAAGGATCCGTCAATCCCTCAGGGAAATGTGGACAGGGATCTGTCAGTCCCTCAGGGATCTGTCAGTCCCTCAGGGATCCATCAGTGCCTCAGGGAAGCATGGACAAGGATCCATCGATCCCTCAGGGATCCGTCAATCCCTCAGGGAAACACGGACAGGGATCCCTCAGTCCCTCCTGGATCCGTCAGTCCCTCAGGGATCCGTCAGTCCCTTGGGGTAACATGGACAAGGATCCATTGATCCCTCAGGGAAACATGGACAGGGATCTGTCAGTCCCTCAGGGATCTGTCAATCCCTCAGGGAAACATGGACAGGGATCCATCAATCCCTCAGGGTTCCGTCAATCCCTCAGGGAAACACGGACAGGGATCTGTCAGTCCCTTGGGGATCCGTCAGTCCCTCAGGGATCCGTCAGTCCTTCAGGTATCTGTCAATCCCTCAGGGAAACATGGATTTGGATCCATCAGTCACTCAGGGGTCTGCCAGTCCCTCGGGGAAACATGGACAAGGATCCATTGATCCCTCACGGAAACATGGACAGGGATCTATCAATCCCTCAGGGATCTGTCAATCCCTCATGGAAATACAGATGGGGATCCATCAGTCCCTCAGGGATCCATCAATCTCTCAGGAAAACAAGGGAAAGGATCCATCAGTCCCTCAGGAATTCA
Source organism: Chloebia gouldiae (assembly GCA_003676055.1). Taxonomy (NCBI): domain Eukaryota; kingdom Metazoa; phylum Chordata; class Aves; order Passeriformes; family Passeridae; genus Chloebia; species Chloebia gouldiae. Next base: position 179,508 of record QUSF01000222.1, on the reverse strand, counting down.
TGAATCCCTCAGGAATCCTTCAATCCCTCAGAGATCCATCAATCCCTCAGGAGTCCATGAATCCCTCAGGGAAACATGGAGAGGGATCCATTGATCCCTCATGGATCCATCAATCCCTCAGAGATCCATCAATCCCTCAGGGAAACTTGGAGAGGGATCCATTGATCCCTCATGGATCCTTCAATCCCTCATGGATCCTTCAATCCCTCAGGAATCCTTCAATCCCTCGGGGATCCATCAATCCCTCTGGGATCCATCCCTCAAATGTGGATTTGGGACCCCTGCGCCACTTCCCCCCAACTTCAGGGATGAATTAATGACGGGGGAATTCCAAACTTCCCATTTGGAGTAAGGGGAATTCCAAATTTTCCATTTGGAGCTCACAAGGAGCAACAACAATCCCCAAAATCCTCCTCTTATTTTTTTTTTCCTTTTATAACCAGACTGGTTTCCAACCCGTTTTTTGGCCTCAAGAACTGAAGGGGGAGGAGGGGTTTGAAGATGAAAAGCACCACGAACTTGAGCCCAGAAAGGGGAGCAGGAGAAGAGAAATACCTCGATTTTCCCTCTTGGCCAGAACATTTGGATCCTGTGGAGGGAAAGGAAAAACAACAACAACAACAACAACAAAAAAAAATACACAAAAAATTGAGAAAATATTGAAAAAAAAATGAGAAACCACCAAAAAAAAGAGAGAAACCACCAGAAAAAAAAAAAGCCAACAAACAGAAAAAAAAAAGAAAAAAAAGAGAAACTACCAAAAAAATGAGAGAAACCACAAAACAAAAAGAAAAGAAACCACAAGAAACCCCTGAGTGCTGCCAAGGCAGATTTTATGTAACCACCCCAGGCTGCCAGAGCCAGGCTGCTCCCGACTATTCAGGGATTTTCCACGTGGTGGAAAGGAGGGAAAAGAGCCAGAAGTGACAATTTTTGTTCCCCTCCCACTCTGGCTGAGTTCCCCTGTGCTGGATTGCAGATCAGTGTGTGTTCTATCCCCATCCCTCAGAGCTGGGGCACTTCTCATTGGGCATTTCCTTCATCTCTGACACAACCAATCCTCTCTCCAGGAGATCTCTGCTGTTAATGAGCCATTAATTAGTAATTATCTGCTGTTCAGAGGCCATTAATTATTAATTATCTTCTGTTCATGGCCAGCGAATATCCCTGCATGGCTGAGAAAATTCCATCATCCATGGGGAGATGCTCCGCCCAGGGGAGGAGCCAAGAATTCCTACTTGGATACAACCTGGGATTTTGGGATACCAGAACAGCCTTTGCCCACAGCATTCCCAGAGGAGCAGCTTTCTTCCCCACTTATTTTAATTTTCCCAATAAAAAACTGTTATTCCTTTTCCTTTTGTTCTAACCCTGGCAGTGGTTTATTTTTTGTTTCTACTATTGCATTTGTATTTTTAATATTCCCAATAAACAACTCTTATTCCTTTTTCTTTTGTTCTGACTCTGTTCTGACTCTGGCAGTGGTTTATTTTTTGGGTTTTTGTTTGTACTATTGCATTTATATTTTTAATTTTCCCAATGAAGAACCGCTATTCCTTTTCCTTTTGTTCTGACTCTGGCAGTGGTTTGGTTTTTGGGTTTTTTTTGGCAATATTGCATTTATATTTTTAATTTCCCCAATAAAGAACTGTTATTCCTATATCTTTTGTTCTGACTCTGTTCTGACTCTGGCAGTGGTTTATTTTTTGTTTCTACTACTGCATTTGTATTTTAATTTTCCCAATAAAGAACTGTTATTCCTTTTTCTTTTGTTCAGATTCTGTTCTGACTCTGGCAGTGGTTTATTTTTTGGGTTTTTGTACTATTGCATTTATATTTTAAATTTTCCCAATGAAGAACCGTTATTCCTTTTCCTTTTGTTCTGACTCTGGCAATGGTTTGTTTTTTGGGTTTGACTGACCCTGGTAGTGTTTTATTTTTTGTTTGTACTATTGCATTTATATTTTTAATTTCCCCAATAAAGAACTGTTATTCCTTTTTCTTTTGTTCAGATTCTGTTCTGACTCTGGCAATGGTTTGTTTCTTGGGTTTGACTCACTCTGGCAGTGATTTGTTTTTTGGGTTTGACTGACTCTGGCAGTGATTTGTTTTTTGGTACTACGGCATTTGTATTTTAATTTTCCCAATGCAGCACTGTTATTCCTTTTCCTTTTGTCCTGACTCTGGCAGTGATTTGTTTCTTGCCCCTATTCCATTTGCATTTCAACTTCCCCAACACACAACTGTTATTCCTACACCTTCACCTAAAAACCCCTCGACTTCAAAACCACAACAACTCGGCGGGACGGATTTTACATTTCCCATTCCGGGGCTGGCTGTCGCCTTCCCCCAGGCCGCCGGCCCGGGCTCACCTTCTGGACCTTGGGCTGCATACGGGACGGGCAGGGCGGCATCAGGCTGAGGGCGGCGGTGACCTCGCGCGGCTCCACGGCCGCCAGCGCGCTGCAGATGGCCATGACCGACTGGATCACGCGCTCCGCCTGCAGCGGCAGCTCGCCCTAAAAGCACAGCCGTGTTTTGTCTCCCCGGACGGGTTTTGTAAACTCCCGGAGACAAAACATCGCGCCCTTGGTAGCTCAGCTGGCTCAGGTGGTATAGACAGAGCAGGGTGGCTCCCGGGGCAGTGTTGGAAACGAAAAATTGTAATAAAAGGCGAAATAGTGAAGATTTTTACAGAGAAAAATCGAGCTATGGCAAGAGGTTCTTGCTCCTGCTAGAACACTTCAGAAAAGCGATTTACTTTTTTTGTTTTCTTCTTCTCTAGGGGATTACTTTTGTTTTCTTCTATTCTAGGGGATTGTTTTTGGTTTTTTCATTTATAGGGGATTATTTTTGTTTTTTTTTCTTTTCTAGGGCATTGCTTTTCTTCTTTTCTAGGGATTGTCTTTGTTCTCTTCTTTTCTAGGGGATTGTTTTTGGTTTCTTCTATTCTAGGGGATTGTTTTTGTTTTCTTCTTTTCTAGGGAATTGTCTTTGTTTTCTTCTATTCTAGGGGATTACTTTTGTTTTTTTCTTTTCTAGGGGATTACTTTTGTTTCTTCTTTTCTAGGAGATTGCTTTTGTTCTCTTCTTTTCTAGGGGATTGCTTTTGGTTTCTTCTTTTCTAGGGGATTACTTTTGGTTTCTTCTTTTCTAGGGGATTGCTTTTTTCCTCTTTTTTTCTAGGGGATTGCTTTCGTTTTCTTCTTTTCTAGGGGATTGCTTTTTGGCTCCTGTCCAATTGGCTATCCTTAAGTTTGAGGTGAAGTCTCCAAAATCCTATGAGGTGTCTTTTAACCAAATTGAGGAGAGAAACTTCTGGGTTTTTTTTCCTTTTTAAGGGGACAAAGGGGAACTTGTTTACTCTGTTAACAGGGGGCACATGCCTACAGGACAGGGAGTGGGGTGGGAGACCCAAAATATATTTATATTTTATCTCTTCATCTCTTAGAAGATAATATAATGTAATATGATATAATGTAAAATAATGAAATGTAATATGATATAATATAATATAATTATAATTAATATAATAAATATAATTAATATAATATAATATAATATAATATAATATAATATAATATAATATAATAATATAATATAATATAATAAATATAATAATATTTTATCTTGTTATGTTATGTTATTATTATGTTAATATTTATCTTTTATCTCTTTATCTCTGCCACCTTCCCTCCAGGAGATCTCTTCTGTTAATGAGCCATTAATTATTAATTATCTTCTGTTCATGGCCAGTGAGTGTCCCTGCATGGCTGAGAAAATTCCATCATCCCATTGGGAGCTGCTCTGTCCAGGGGAGGAGCCAAAAATTCCTACCTGGATATAATCTGGGATTTTGGGATACCAGAACAGCCTTTGCCCACGGCATTCCCAGAGGCTCAAATCCCCCCAAATCCCCCCAAAACCAGCACCGGCCTCACCTCGGCTGCCAGGAATGCGTCCACCTCGTTGTGGAAGGTGTCGAAGAGGAGACTCAGGGCCTGCCTGGGGGACAGGGACAGCGCTCAGCCCCGGCCAGGGGACAGGTGGGGACATGTGGGGACAGGTGGGGACACATGGGGACATGTGGGGACAGGTGGAGAGATGTGGGGACAGTTCCCCGGGGTGGGCATGTGGGGACAGTGCCACTGTGTGTCCCCCATCTGGCAGGAATTGGGGACAGTGCCACCGTGTCGTGCCCTGGATGGGGATTGGGGACAGTGCCACCGTGTCCTGCCCTGGGGTCAGGGGACAGTGCCACCATGTCCCACTGTGTGGGGATTTGGGACAGTGTCACCATGTCCTGCCCTGGGGACAGGGGACAGTGCCACCGTGTCCCCAGCCCTACCTGCTGATGGTCTGTTTGATGGGTCGCTCCTGCAGGTGGATGTGGTGGTTGAGGGTGGACGGGCTCTGGTCATCGCTGGCCTGGGGACACAGAGAAGCTGAGCGGGGCCACCGGGAGGTGACACCGACCCCTCAGTGTCCCAGGGAGATGACACAGACCTTTGGTGTCCCAGGGAGGTGACAACGACCTCGTAGTGTCCCAGGGAGGTGACACTGACCCCGCGGTGTCCCAGTGAGGTAACACCAAAGCTTCAGTGTCCCAGGGAGGTGACACCAACCCCTCAGTGTCCCAGGGAGATGACATGGACCTTTGGTGTCCCAGGGAGGTGACACCAAACCCGTGGTGTCACAGGGAGGTGACACAGACCTTTGGTGTCCCAGGGAGGTGACACCAAGCCCATGGTGTCACAGGGAGGTGACACAGACCTTTGGTGACCCAGTGAGGTGACACTAAACCTTCAGTGTCACAGGGAGGTGACACCAAACCCCAGTGTCCCAGGGAGGTGACACCAATCCCACAGCATCCCAGGGAGGTGACACCCACCCCACAGTGTCCCGGGAGGTGACACCAAGCCTGTGGTGTCCCAGGGAGGTGACACCGACCCCTTGCTGTCCCGGGGAGGTGACACCCACCGTGCGGGCCAGGTCACTGCGCACGCCGTTCCTCCGGAGCAGCTGCAGCCGGATGTCGATGTCGAATTTCCTGCAGTGCTGGATGTGCTCGTGGCTGCCCAGCGCGTGTTTGCTGCGGGGACAGGGCCACAGGCTCACCCCACGCCCCCAGATCCTGCCTGGAGTACCCCAAAATCCTGCCTGGAGTGCCCCAAAATCCCACCTGGAGTGCCCCAAAATCCCACCTGGCTGACCCAAATCCCGCCTGGCTGACCCAAATCCCACCTGGCTGACCCACAATCCCATCTGGGGTGCCCCAAAATCCTGCCTGGCTGCCCCAAAATCCCTCCTGGCTGCCCCAAAATCCCATCTGGGATGCCCCAAAATCCCATCTGGGGTGCCCCAAAATCCTGCCTGGCTGCCCCAGAATCCCATCTGGGATGCCCCAAAATCCTGCCTGGCTGCCCCAAATCCCACCTGGATGCCCCAAAATCCCATCTGGGATGCCCCAAAATCCCCTGGCCAGGCGGCCTTGGCTGGGGTTCCCAGTGAGGCCGGGCTTCCTGCAGGGCTGGGTGAACTCGTGCCTGCCAAATGTGCAGAGGGAGCTCCACAGGCTCACCCCACATCCCAAAATCCCTTCTGAGGGCCCCAAAATCCCACTTGGAGTGCCCCATCCCAGCCAGGCGGCCTTGGCTGGGGCTCAGGGTGGCCGCCCTGCCCGCACAGGGACATTTCTGGCAGCAGGAAATGCAGAGAATGAGGAATTGTTCTCCCTCCTTCCCTTCCAGAGCCCAGCCCGGCCTGCCAGGACCTGCCTGTGGATCCGTGGGAAGCAGAGCACGGATCTGAGAGTGGGGCTGGGGTGGAATTCTGGAGCTGGGAATGGCAGGGGGAATTCTGGAGCTGGGAATGACACAGAGAATTCTGGAGCTAGGAATGACACAGAGAATTCTGGAGCTGGGAATGACAGGGGGAATTCTGGAGCTGGGAATGACGGGGAATTCTGGAGCTGGGAATGACACAGAGAATTCTGGAGCTGGGAATGACAAGGGGAGTTCTGGAGCTGGGAATGACACAGAGAATTCTGGAGCAGGGGATGACAGGAGGAATTCTGGAGCTGGGAATGACAGGGGAAATTCTGGAGCTGGGAATGATGCCCTGACTCCCCCATCCAGACCCCCTGGAGCAGGACTCCTCCAGCCCTGACCCCCCTTTTAGGTGGCCCTGAGCCCCCCAAATCCTTCTCCCTCCTTCTCCCGGGATTTATCCAGGCTGGGATTTATCCAGGCCTGGGATTTATCCAGGCTGAGATTTATCCAGGCCTGGGATTTATCCAGGCTCCGCTCCCTGACACGGCTTTTACGGAATTCTCCTCCAAAAAGCATTTTTGGCAGCTCCCAGCTTCCCAGCTGGTTTTCCAAGGATTTTGGGGTCAGCCTGACCAGGAATGACATTCCCAAGACATTCCCAACACGTTGCTTTTGGCAGGAGCAGCTCCAGAGGCAGGAAAAGGAGCAGAGAAGCTCCTGCTGTGCTCGCCGGGATCAACCCTGGGCGTTCATCACACCTTGGAGCTCCTGCCATGGATTTTCCCTGTTTTTTCCCTGATTTTCCCCTGTTTTCCCTGGGGGTTTTCCCATTTTATTCCACTTCCCCCCAGATTTTTCCCTGTTTTTAACCTGGTTTTCTCTCTTTTTTTCCCATTTTTTTCCCTGATTTTCCTTGTTTCCCCCTGTTTTTTTTTCCCTAATTTTTCCTGATGTCCCCTTGTTTTTTCCCTGATTTTTTCTGGTTTTTCCCTGTTATTCCCCCATATTTTTCTGTTTCCCCTGGTTTTCTCCTGTTTTTTTTCTGCCTGTTTTTCCCCATGTTCTCCTGTTTTTCATCCATTTCCTCCCATTTTTTTCCCTGTTTTTTCCTTGTTTTTCCCCCTGTTTTTCCCCCATTTCCCCCCACTTCCTCCGTGGTTTTTCCCCCTGCTTTTCCCCTGTTTTTTCCCTTTTCCCCCCATTTTCCCCTGGTTTTCCATTTTTCACTGATTTTCCTTTTTTTTAATTGTTTTTTTCCCTGCTTTTTCCCATTTTCCCTGTTTTCCCCATTCCCCCCCCACCCCATTTCCCCCCATTCCCCTCTGGATTTTTCCTGTTTTTTCCCCATTTCCCACTGTTTTTTCCCCATTTTTCCCCCCAGGGCCACTCACTTCTGCAGGAATTCCTCCAGGCCGCAGATTTTGAGCAGGAAATCCTCGACGTCCACGGCGTGGAGCTCGTCGTGGGTGTAGCACAGCGCCTGGTAGATGAGCAGGTCCACGGTGGAGGAGCCTGGGGGGACGGGAATGGTCCCTGAATCCTCGGGAATGCTGGGGACGGTGGGATGGGGGGTACAGGGGATTGGGGGAATGGGGGGAATGGGGGAATGGGGAGATGGTGGGAATATGGGATTTGGGGAGTGGAGGGGATGGTGGGATTGGTGGGAATGTGGGGATGATGGGAATGGTGGGGATGTGGGAATGAGGGAATGGTGGAATTGGTGGGATTGGTGGGATTGGTGGGATTCATGGTATTGGGGGAATGGTGGGAATGGTGGGATTGGTGGGGATGGTGGGAATATGGGGTTTGGGGAATGGTGGGATTGGTAGGGATGGTGGGAATGTGGGAATGGAGGGCATGGTGGGATTGGGGGGAATGTGGGGATGGGGGGAATGTGGGAATGGGGGGGGGGGTGGAATGGTGGATTGGTAGGATTGGTGGGGAAGGTGGGGAAGGCAGGAATGGGGGAATTGTGGGGATGGTGGGAACGTGGGGATGGTGGAATGGTGGGAATGTGGGAATGGAGGGGATGGTGGAATGGTGGGAATGTGGGGGATGGTTGAATTGGTGGGAATGTGGGGATGGAGGGAATGGTGGCGATGATGAGAACGGTGGGATTGGTGGGAATTTGCGATTGGTAGGAATGACAAAATGAGGGAACGCTGGGAACAACAGGGCCGGTGGGAGCACGGGAAGGCCGCTCACAGTCGCAGGTGAAGGTCAGCGGCTCCCTCAGGCCGTCGCACAGCACCGTCACCTTCAGGCCGGCGCCGTGGCCCGGCTGCTCTGCGCTCACCGCGTTCCACACCAGGCCCGAGCCGCAGCGATCCCCGGAGCCGGAGCTGGAGCGCAGCCTGCGGGAGCAGGGGTGGCTCAGGCCTCCTGAGGGGGGGTCCCCCGCCCCAAAAATCACCTGGGTGGCCTCGAGTCCCCTTTTGGCACCGCAAGGGCTCAGCACAGCCAGAACAGCCCCTTGGGTGGCCCTAAAGCCCCTCTGGGTGGCCCTGAATCCCCTTTTGGTGGCCCTGAACCCCCCTTGGTGTCCCTCAATCTCCTCTTGGTGGCCCTGAATCCCCTCATGATGGCCCTGAACCCCCCTTGGTGGCCCTGAAGCCTCTCAGGGTGGCCATTCAGCTTCTTAGAGTAGCCCTGAATTCCCTTTTGGTGGCCCTGAACTGCGCTTGGTGGCCCTGAATCCCCTTTTGGTGGCCCTGAACCCCCCTTGGTGACCCGGAATCTCCTCTTGGTGGCCATGAAACCCCTCTTGCTGGCCCTGAACCCCCCTCGGTGGCCCTGAAGCCTCTCGGGGTGGCCA
>QUSF01000222.1:123745-138422 GCA_003676055.1 Chloebia gouldiae | reverse complement strand
ATTCTGAATTTGGCTGTAGGGACAAGAATAGGTTTTCCCTTTGGGAAGAACACTGAGTTTTCACCCAGGCTTTACCTGAAGGAGCTCCCCCTGCTCTGCCAAGCTTGGCTGGTTGGTTGCTTGCCCAGGCCCCGTGTGCTGTGAGAATGGGAATTTCCAGGGAAGGCTTTTCCTTGTGTTTTACCTGCCATCTGCAGATGCTGCACAGACTCTCCCAAAGGAGCAGAGCGTCGCTAAGCCCAGCCCAGACCAGCTGCAGGTAAACCCCACTGCCCAGTGGGTTCTTTCCTTGTACAGAGCCGCCCCTTCTCTGTACCTCTGCATGGTGGACTGCCAGAACTTTTTGTTCTTCTTCTTTTTGTGCTGCTCCTCACCTTTTTGTTTTTTTTTCCTGAGAGAAAAATCCCCCCAAAAATTAAAAAGTTCTTGGGAGTCCACAGAGCAAGGACAGAGCCACCCTTCTCTGTTCTCCTCGTGACAGAGTGGCAGTCTCTGAGCGTGTTCTTTTGGGGTGCAGCACTTCCAGGCCTCAGCTTCTCCAGCCGTGGTTTCCTGCTTTTTTCCCCCCCTCTTTTATCCCACCTTTTCTCCCACTAGGAATTACCAAATAAATAATTCACTGTGCCTAGTTAGGATTTGTTTCCAGCAGCTTTGCAGGCAGAGGTGATAACCCAGGAAAAATCTTGGCGCCTCTGATGTTTTTTTCCAGGTGTGGTTTGGGGTGAAGGTTGGGAGGTGTCAGAGAGTCACAAAATCAACTTTTACTGCATGGAAAAAAACACCAACTTTGGGATTTTTGCCAAGCTGAAGATTTTTCCTTGGTGCTGATTCCAGAGGCTTTTAAGAGAAATAGTTTGTAGTTTTTATTCTGAATTATTTCCTCTTCTTACCTGCTTGGTCTCGTCCTGCAGCTGGTGCCTGGGGATGGAAGTGCTGCATCCCTTTGTCCCTGCAAGCTCTGCTGGGTTAATTCCTGGATTTTCCTTCCTGCAGCTCAGCCAGGAGGAAGAATCTGACTCTGGGATCCTGGAGGGTGACAGCAAAAGCTCAGCTGCAGCTACCTCAGAGCCCAAATGTGACAATTGTGAAGGTGAGGGACACATTTCTGCATTATCACAGTGTTTGCAAGCGTGTGTGGGACACACAGCAGCAAAATGCTGGGCTCAAAAAAACCTGATTTGGAATAGAAAAATTAAAAATCTTGGTGCTCAAGATTGAGACTCTGGGATGGTGAAGGGTGACAGCAAAACTTCTTTTCTGGCTGCCTCAGAGCTGAAATGTGACAACTGGTAAAGGAACAAATTTCTGCATTATCCCAGCATTTACAAACCTTCTGTGTGGGACACACAGCTGGGCTCAAAAAAACCCTGCTTTGGAATAGAAAAATTAAAAATCTTGGTGCTAAGGACTGAGAAATTACAAAGTTCACCACAGGTATTTTATTATCTGGCATAAATGCTCTGAGTGCAGTGGCAGGTTAAGCCCCAAAATCTCATCTCTCACTGAGTAATGCCATGAGAAAAAAATCTTCTAGACCTTGCTGGAGGGTGTTTTAAATGCTGGAATTATCTTTGGATCCATCCCTGTTCCCAAGGGAGGTTCCTGAGCTCACAGAACTCATCCTGGGCTGGCTGCACTCGTTCCCTGCAAACCAAGCAGGGAACTGAACAAAAATGGGGATTTTTGGGTGGATCTGCCATATTTTGACATGTGGAAATTTCAGAAGTTTTGGGAGCAATTTTCCTGGTTTTCCACTTTTTATTTTCTCTTATCAATGAAAAAAAAGCAGCTCCTTGTTTCCAGCTCAGATGGGAAAGTTGGAAATTCCCTGGATTTACCACACTTGCAGAGTGCTCAGTTTGGGATCCCAGGCTGGAGCCATGGGGAGGATGGATCCCACTTCTTGGGAATTCAGGAGCTGCAAACTGAATTCCAACCAGTCCTTTCTGCATTTTAAATCACTCAGGGCTGGCTGGGGAAGTGTTTGTGTTTCTGTGGTGAAATTTTAAATTGAACTCAGCCTGTCCCACTGCAGGGGCACTGGGAACACTGGGATATTCCCTAACTTGTACAGGGATTTTTGCCAGATTAGGGATATCCACACCCCAGAGCTCTCAGCCTGATGCAAGTAAAAAAATCAGATTTTAACCCAATTTTTTTTCTCTACTCACATCTCCTACCCAATGACTCGGGCTGTGCTTGGCTCTTCCAGATAATGATTTGATAGAAAACCTCTCCAAAAGCAAAAAGCCCAAGCTGGACCTGGTTTTTGAGGAATGGGATGTGGCTGGGCTGCCGTGGTGGTTTTTAGGGAATCTCAGAAGCAATTACAAATCCAGGAGTAACGGATCCACGGATATTCAGACTAACCAGGTGTGTAAAGAGGGGCTTTGTGTCCTCTTCCTCTTCTCCTTTGGCTTCTAAAGAAATCAAATATTCTGGTTTTTTTCTCTCTTTCCCCTTCCTACTCGCAGATTTTCAGCTTTTTTCCCACTCTGGGCCTTTCCCATGGGGTGGTTGGTGAATTTTAGGGTTTTTAAATCAACCAAACTCTTTTCTCAAAGCCCTCTGAGGTGCCTGGATTTCAGGAGTTTCCCTTTTTTTATTGGGGTGGACATTGTAGGGTGGTGGCTGAGCTGGAAGGGGGAGCTGGAAGAGGTGGAAGTTGGAAAAAGGGGAGATGGTGAGGTAAAAATTGGGAAAAGGTTGGGAAAATATTGGGAAAAAGGGAACTTGTGAGGTGGAAATTAGGAAAAGGTTGGGAAAAGGGGAATTTGTGAGGTAAAAATTGGGAAAAGTTTGGAGAAGGAGAACTTGTGAGGTAAAAATTGGGAAATGGTTGTGAAAAGGGGAATTTGTGAGGTAAAGATTGGGAAAACGGGAATTTTTGAGGTAAAAATTAGGAAAAGGTTGGGAAAAGGGGAATTTGTGAGGTAAATATAGGGAAAATGGGAATTTTTGAGGTAAAAAGTGGGAAAAGGACGGGAAAAGGGGAATTTGTGAGGTAAAAATTGGGAAAAGGTTGGGAAAATGGGAATTTTTGAGGTAAAAATTGGGAAAATGATGGGAAAAGGAATTTGTGAGGTAAAAATAGGGAAAATGGGAATTTTTGAGGTAAAAATCGGGAAAAGATTGGGAAAGGAGGATTTTTGAGGTAAAAATTTGGAAAATGGGAATTTTTGAGGTAAAAATTGGGAAAAGGTTGGGAAAACAGGGAACTTGAGAGGTGAAAATTGGGAAAAGGTTGGAAAAAGGGAAGTTTGTGAGGTAAAAATTGGGAAAAGATTGGGAAAGGAGGATTTTTGAGGTAAAAATTGAGAAAAGGTTGGGAAAAGGGGAGATGGTGAAGTGGAAATTGGTAAAAGGGGAACTTGTGAGGTAAAAATTGAGCAAAGGTTGTGAAAACAGGAATTTGTGAGGTGAAAACTGGGAAAAGAGGAGCCTGTGAGGGGGAAATTGGGAAAAGGGAATCTGTGAGGTGAAAATTTTGAAAATGGAAACCTGTGAGGTGGAAATTAGGGAAAAAAGGGGCTTGTAAGGGAAAAATTGGGAAAAGATAAGCCTGTGAGGGGGAAATTGGAGAAAGGGGAACTTGTGAGGTGGAAATTGGTAAAAACTGAGTTGGTGAGGGGGAAATTGGGGAAAAGTTGGGAAAAGGGGAGCCTGTGAGGTAGAAATTGGGGAAAGGGGGAACTTGTGAGGTGGGAATTGGTAAAAAAGGGAATCTGTGAGGGGAAAATTTTAAAAATTGAAACCTTTGAGGTGGGAAAAGGGGGGGCCTGTGAGGCAGAAATTTTCAACAGGGGTATTTGAGGGCAGTGAGGTGCCCAGAGCTTCGGAAGTTGTTGGAGAGAAAAACGAGACAGTGCTGGATGTGGAACTGCTCCGAAATGATTTTTCCTGGTATTTTTTTTTTCCCTCAGGACATTGACACTGCCATAGTTTCAGACACCACTGATGACCTGTGGTTCCTCAACGAGTGTCCCCTGGACCAGGGCGCTGCTGGGCTCAAGGTGGAAGTGCTGGACTCTGAGGAGGTGACAGAAGGTGACACCAAGGTACCTCTGGCACAGTTTTCTCTGTTTTAATTCATCCCACGGTGCTCTGCTGCCCTTAAAAAGGCTGGATCTGTTCCCATCCAGTTCCAAATCCTGTTTAGAAAACGCTGTCACCATTCCTCATGTGTTTGATGGTTTTCCTGCTTGGGTTTTGGTTTAAATTCAATTTTTCAAGGCATAAAATCAATTGAAAATGAATTAAACTTTAAGTGGGTTTCTAACCAATACCTGCAAGAGTTATAAATCAAAAATCATGGAATTAAGTTTGGAAAAGGCTTTTAAAAATCGAGTCCAGCTAAAGACTCAAAGAGGAAAGTCTGATCATGGTAAACCAGCAAAAGTTACCAACATTCTGCAACAGAACCACTGCAAAAATGGCTTTTAATTCACTTTTAGAAGTGATCTAATGAGCAGGATGATGCTATAATCCTTTAATTGGGGTGTCCAGCGCCAGGCAAACAATAAATAGGGAATATTCCAACATTCCCACCCTCTGACAGTGCTTTCCTGGAATTCCAGGTACCTGAGGATGTGTGCGTGGATGATCTGGAGGATTCCCAGTGCCTGAGTGATGACACGGACACAGAGGCTGCTTCCGAGGTGGGAATTCTTTGGGATTACCCAGGGCTGGAAGGGCTCATCCCACATCTGATGCTGGTTTTGGGGTGGGAAAAGCTGATTTTCTTGTGGGATTCCAAAAAGAAAAGTGGCTGGGTGAAATTATGATGATACCCAGGCCTGGTTTAATAAGATTTTAATTCCATGTTTTCCTCTGGATGGAAATCTGGAGGATTGTCCTTGGAAGGGACCTGGGAATCTCAAGTAGAACTTTATAATCAGTTAAAAACTCAGAATTTTGATGGTTTTGAGCAGAATTTTAGTGGTTTTTAGCAGAGTTTTCCAGCCTGGAATAAGTGGGGATGTCCGTGGCTTTGGACAGCTGAGTCCTGGCTCTGCACTTGTGTAGCACCTGCCCTTTTCTGTGAGATAATTAATTAATAAATCCATTAATTATGTAGCTTGAACAGTTGGTAAGTGATGGGTGAGCCTGGAAAACAAATTCCTACCAAATTGCAGGAGCTCTCCCCTTGAATTTTGAGCAAAAGATTGAAAATTCTCTTGAAATTAAATAAAAATAAACAGCCCCAACTTGGATTCTTCCAGAGGGCTGGGAGAGAGGAAGGAGAGGAATTCATGAGGGACAGATCCGGGATGAATCAATCCCAAGCCACAAAATGTTGATTTTCCAGCTTATAAATCACTCACAAATAAATATTTTTAAACGAGCTTTCCTTGCTGCTCTACCCACATGGCTAAAACAAGGAATACCCAAAAAATAAATTGATGATTTTTTTCTTTTGGCTGGAATTTTTTGCCTTAAATCCCTCAGGATTGCTGGCAATGCTCCAAGTGCAGGAAATTCAACTCTCCGGGAAAAAGGTACTGCTTCCGCTGCTGGGCCCTGCGCAAGGACTGGTACCGGGACTGCCCCAAACTGCCCCATTCCCTGTCCCTTTCCAACATCAATTCCATGGAAAACCAGGAGCAGGATGAAGGGATGGACGTCCCAGACTGCAGGAGGACGATCTCAGCCCCGGCTGGCCAACCCAAACCCCTTTTCCTGGCAGAAAACAAACCCTGTGCGGATCCCGGCGGCTCCATCGAGTCCTTGGATTTGGCGCGGGACGGGAAAAATCGGGATTTTGCCAAGCTGAAGAAAGAGGAGGAGGTGGAATCTTTGGAGAGCATCAAAACCCTCCTGAATCCCTGCTTCCTGTGCCAGCACAGGCCTCGGGATGGGAATATTGTCCACGGAAGGACTGCTCACCTGGTGGCCTGCTTCAGGTGTGCCAGGATGCTGAAGAAGAAGAGATCGCCGTGTCCCGTGTGCAGGAAGGAGATCAAGATGGTCATCAGGATCTTCATGGGCTAGGGAGGCTTCCTGTCCCGAAAGTAACCCCAAAATCTGAGTTTTTGCACTCAAATCCCCATTGCAATGTGTGCAGGAAGGAGATCAAGATGGTCATCAGGATCTTCATGAAATAATCCCAAAATCTGGATTTCTGCACTCAATCCCCATTGTGGTATGTGCAGGAAGGAGATCAAGATGGTCATCAGGATCTTCATGAAATAACCCCAAAATCTGGATTTTTGCACACAAATTCCAATTTCAGTGTGTGCAGGAACGAGATCAAGATGGTCATCAGGATCGTCGTAAAATAACCCCAAAATCTGGATTTTTGCACTCAAACCCCCATTGTGGTATGTGCAGGAAGGAGATCAAGATGGTCATCAAGATCTTCATAAAATAACCCCAAAATCTGGATTTTTGCACACAAATTCCAATTTTAGTGTGTGCAGGAAGGAGATCAAGATGGTCATCAGGATCTTCATTGGCTAGGGAGGCTTCCTGTCCCTAAAGTAACCCCAAAATCTGAGTTTTTGCACTCAGATCCCCATTATGGTACATGCTGGAAGGAGATCAAGATGACCATCAGGATCTTCATGAAATAATCCCAAAATCTGGATTTTTGCACACAAATCCCCATTGTGGTATGTGCAGGAAGGAGATCAGGATGGCCATCGGGATCTTCATGGACCTTCTACTTTTAAAATAACCCCAAAAATAGATTTTTTTGCACGAAACCTCCAATTCCAGAGCTCGGTCTGCAGGATCAAGATGGTCATCGGGATCTTTATGGGATAGCAGGACCTCCTGCCCCTAAAATAACCCCAAAATGAAGATTTTTGCACTCAAACCCCAATTCCAGAGCTCAGCCAGTGAAACCAAAGAAGACAAAGATTTAATCCCACCAAGAATCATCCGCAGGATCCACTTTTCCATGGAAATCACCTCGAGATCAAAACCCCAACTTGGAAATTTTCTCCATTTCCCGTCTTCAGCCCGATTTTATCCCTTGGGATTCTTTCACCTGACCAAGACCAGCAGATTTGGGAAAAATTGAAACCTTTGGAATGTTTTTTTCCATAAATCCTGACTTGTGCAATTCCTTTGGAGCTGAGAAATAAAAACAGAAATAAATATTTATGGTGGGAGGGCAGGGGATTTGTTTTGGAGAGAAGAAAATGAACTTTATTCCTAATTTTTTTATTGTTTAAGGCCGGCAGGGTGAAGAATTCCTTGCTCCCAGATGGGAAATAAATCCAAGGTTTTAATCCGCGCCTCTCGGGTCACAAATGAGATGGAAAAATAATAATAATGTTATATTTTTCTTTCTTCTTGGGCTCTTTAATTTCTGCTCTCTTTTTTGTGTATTTAAATATGTTCTGTGTCACCTCTGTCCAGCAGGATTCAGTTCCAGCAGTTTGGGATATTTTGGGATGTTCCTCCTACCCTTAAGGCTAAAACCTTTTTTTTTTAATGAAAAGTGGTTTTAAAAACAAAACACATTGTTTTGGGGGATAAAATAATTCCTTTAAAGCCCCATTTGCACCTTTTTTAGGCACAATTTTCCCCTTTTCTAGCAGATTTTTTCCTCCATTTCCAAGCAATTTTTTCCCATTTCCAGGCAAATATTCCCTCTTTTCAGGCAGATTTTTCCCCTTTTCAAATATTTTTTTCCTCTTTCCCAACAGATTTTTCCCCTTTTTAGGATTTTTTTCCCCTTTCCAGGCAGGTTTTTTCCCCCTTCCAACATCTGCAAAATCCCTTGGGAATGGCAGCAGTAAATCCTCTGGATCTGACCCTTTGTTCTCCAGCCCAATCCCATTTCCTCTGACATTCCCGTGGGATCCCCCAGCCCGTCCCTGTGACAATTCCAAGCGGAGTTTTTCTCCTTTTTCCGGCTGTTTTTTGGGATCAGGGCTCCTGGAGAAGGCAGAGCTCACTAGAGGGCACCCACACCCAGCTCCTGCCGCTCTCCCTCCGTCCAGGATCCACATTCCCGGCTGGAAAAGGCACTCAGGGACACCATCCCATGGCTGGGGCTTGGTTTTCCTGATTTTCCAAACCCACAAATCCACATTTCCCCCCTGTCCCAAATCTCAGTGATTCCCCTTGGACCCCTCCAGGTGCATCTCAATATTCCCATTTTTTCCCCTACTTCCTCCCCTCTTTTTCTTCCTGTTTTTCTTCCTTTTTTCTTTTTTTTCCTGGTTTACCCTTTATCCACAAAAGTTTTGGGATCTCCTGGGATCCAGGATCCATCCAGCCCCACAGGGAAGGGTCACCGTCATCATTTCCCATTCTTCTATCCCAAATCCTCCCTTCCTGCTGCCCCGCAGGTGACAGCAGTGACAGAGCAGGGGGTGACACTTGGTTTGATGATCCCAACACTCCAAAAAAACCCCAGAAATAACCCCAAACCCCACACAGTTCCCAAAGGAAAAAAAACCTTTTTGTTTTAGGGATTTTTTACGTTTTTCTTGTATTTCCAGAGCAGGGACTGTCCAGCGAGGGAGGTGACACTGGGATTGCTTTGTTTGATGATCCCAAGGCTCCAAAAAACCCCAAAAAAGAAACCCCAGACCCCACACAGATCCCAAAGGAAGAAACCTCTTTTTTTTTAGGGTTTTTTTTTTGTATTTTCAAAGCAAGGACTGTCCAGCGAGGGAGGTGACACCTCTGGGGTGTCCCTGGTGCCAGGGGGACGCAGATTTGGGGTTCCTTTTATGGCTCTTCACCCACTCAGGGCATCATCCCCACAGCGTTCTCCATCCCCTCCCATCTTCCCAGCGGGGTTTTTTTGGGATCCACGGCCAAATCCATCCCCTCCACACGGATCCAGGACCACCAGAGGCTCCTCTTCCATGGATCCTGAGGAAATCCCATTTTTTCTCCACCGTCCTTTTTTTTTTTTTTTTTTTGGTAAAAAAAGCCCTTTCCCCCCACCTCCCCACCCACCCCAAAATCCCACTGATCCCCCCCAAAAAATCCATCCTCCCTCAGCACTCCAGGGGCGCCGCCTGCACCTCCACGGCCAGGAGGTGTCCCCGGGGCTGCACGGGATAAACCACGCGCACAGCCCCGGCCCCGCGGAGCGATTCCCGCCGGGATCCGGCGCGCGCCGCCGCCCCCAGGAGCAGCAGGCACAGCAGCAGCGCCGCCACCAGCGTCCCCTGTCCCCACGGCATCCCCCGCGTGGCCTCTTTAGTCCTGGCGCTCACACAGGCCACCCTGACCGGCGGTGCCACCAAGGTGACGTGCAGACACGCCCGGTACTCGGTGTCGGGGCGCAGCCGGGTGATGTTGAAGCTGTGGGTGCCCGCCGGGATCCGCGCCGCGCCCAGCCGCGAGCCCGGCATCGAGCCGGCCCACGTGAGGTTGGAGGAGACGGCGTTGAGGCACGGCCGCCAGGCCAGCAGGACGTGGTGGGGTTGGACGTCCACCACCAGCAGCTCCAGCTCGGGCCGGCCCAGCGGGAAGGAGCGGTTGACCAGCACGCGGACGCCGCGGGTGTCGGCGCCCAGCAGGTTGTGAGCCACGCACGTGTAGAGCCCGGCCTCGTGCGCCGCGATCCCGCGGATCTCCAGCGTCCCTTCGGAGTGCACCTTGAACTTCTCATCGTCCCCGAACGGCAGCAGCTTCGCCCCGGCCGGCGTCACCCAGTAAATCTCCGGCTCCGGCTCCGCCAGCGCCCGGCAGTGCAGGGCCACGTTGTCGCCGACCTCGGCCTCCAGGCGCGCCGGGATGCTGCGGGCGGAGATGAGCGGCAGGCACTGCTCCGTCATCTCGCGGAAAGGGACGTCGCGGATGTGGCGGCGCTGGAGGTCGGGGGGCTCGGCGCAGAGCGTGGACTGGGGCTCGATGAAGCGCACGCGGGGCCGCGTGCTGTTGACCCAGCGGATGACGCAGTCGCAGCGCAGGGGGTTGCCGTGGATGCTGATCTCCTGCAGGTTGGGCAGCGACTCCACCGTCTGCCGGTGCAAGGCACTTAGGGCGTTGTTGTTGAGCATCAGCGTCTCCAGCTGCGGAAGGTGCTGGAAGGCCTTGGGGTGGATGAAGGACAGCTTGGGGTTGTTGGTGACGTCCAGCTTGGTCAGCTCGGGGAGGTTGATGAGGGCGAACTGGTCAATGGACACCAGCTCGTCCATGTTGTTGAGGCCCAGCTCCTTGAGGTGCAGCATGTTGGTGAAGTCGCTCTGCTTGACCCTCTGCAGCGGGTTCTTGTTCAGATCCAGGAATTTCAGGCCGGGCACTTGCTGCAGGGCCCTCTTGGGGACATCTGCCAGCTTGTTGTCATAGAAGGAGAGGCTCTCCAGGCTCCTCAGCCCTTCCAGGGCGTAATCCGAGATCTCCCGCAGCTGCATCCCGGCCAGCACCAAACTCCGCAGGTTGCCCAGGGGCCGGAAATTCATGTCCAGGATGGCGTTCACCTTGTTCCCCCCGACCATGAGGATCTCCAGGCTGGGCAGCATCTGGAACCAGCGGCTGTCCAGCGTCCTCAGCAGGTTGGAGTTGAGGTGGAGCCGCAGGAGGCTGCCCAGGCCGGCGAAGGCGCGGGGGGCGATGCTGCGGAGCCGGTTGTGGTTCAGGTAGAGCTCCTGAAGGTTCCCCAAGCCCGGGAAGCTGCTGTCGGGCAGCTCGGAGAGCTGGTTCTCCTCCAGGTGCAGGCTGAGCAGCTGGGGCATGTTCCTGAGCCCGAAATCCCAGACATCGGAGAAGCTGTTCTGCGACAGATCCAGCTCCGACAGGTTCCGCAGGTAGCCCAGCTCGCCCTGCTCCAGCCTGGCGATGTTGTTGCTCTGCAGCAGCAGGGTCTGGGTGCCCTCGGGCAGCTCCGGGGGCACCGCGGTGATGAAGAGGTCGTTGCAGTCCACCGTGGCCGCCTCGCGGTAGGCGGAGCGCGGCGTGTACCAGGGCCGGATCTGGCACACGCAGCGCGGGGGACACGCCACGCGCCACGGCACCGTGGGCATGGCGCTGGCGGCCACCACGCACAGCAGGAGGCAGCTGGGCTGGAGGCCTCTCATTTTGGGCTGGAGGTGGTCACAGGGAGCATCCAGAGCTGGCCAGGGGGTGACGGCGGTGATGGCAAGGTGGGGACGGCGCCCGTGGGGGGAGATGCTCCATGCGAGCCCCTGGAAGCGTTGGGCCCTGCCTGGCACCCCCGAAGTGGGAGCTGAAAGCGCTGGGGGCACCTCAGTCAGAGCTGGGCCTCTTCTTCCTCTCCAAAGGAGTCGTTCCCGCGCTCGGCTGCATCTTCCAGGCTCCTCCTCGAGGTCATTCCTGGAGAAACGGCAGACTTGGGTTAGGGGAGGGTTTGGGCTCGTGGGGAACCAGGGGCAGGGACAAGGCACAGGTTGGGGAGGAAAAAACCTGAGGATGGCACCCCCAGGACCCTGCTCGGGACCCGCAGTGCCCTCAAAACTGCCCAGCAAATCCATGAATTCTGGTTTATATCTGTGGCATTCGCTGTGCCCTCCCATCCGAGAGAGCCTGGGTGGAATTATCCCATGGAATCTGCCCAGGACCCTCCAAACAAATTTGTGAATTCCACTTTATATCCATGATATTCTCTGTGCTCTCCCGTCCCACAGGATCTGGGTGGAATTATCCCATGGAATCTGCCCAGGCCCCCCAATACGCTCCAAACAAATCCATGAATTCCACTTTATATTCCTGATAGAACTGTGTCCTCCCATCCCATGGGATCTGAGTGGAATTATCCCATGGAATCTGCCCAGGAGCCACCAAACAAATCCATAAATTCCACTTTATATCTGTGCTATTATCTGCTCTCCCATCCCACAGGATCTGGGTGGAATTAACCCATGGCATCTTCCCAGGATCCCCAAAACAAATCCATGAATTCCACTTCATATCCATGGTGTTTTCTGTTCCTTCTCATCCCAGAAAATCTGGGTGGAATTATCCCATGGAATCTGCTCAGGACCCCCGGCATCCCCTGAATCTGTAGCTGAGCAGAGCCAGAGCTGTGGGAGTTGGGAATAATTTTCCCTGGGAATAATCTTCCTGCAGGCTTTGCTCCCTGCTCCTCATCCTCCCCAGCTCCAAATTCCCCCATCCAGGAGCTCCAGCCCCATTTGCAGCACTCCAATGGGATATTCCTTAGGGAAAAACATCCCCCACACACCGGGAATTCTCAGGGTGGGGCTGGGATGGGTTTGAACCCCCCAGCATCTCCTGCCCCTCTCCCAATCCATGATTTCCTCCAGCCAGGAATTGTCAGGGTGGAGCTGGGATGGTTTGAACCCCCCGGCATCTCCTGCCCCTCTCCCAATCCATGATTTCCTCCAACTCTCATGCCCCATGCTGACCCCAATCCAACCTTTTTTTCCCTTAAAAACCTCTCACCCAGCAGGGAGAAAAACCTCCAAAAAAACCTTTAAAGAGTAGGAAAAGCAAAGTTTCATTTTTTTCCCCGCCGTGCTCTCCTTGGAAAGGGCTCCCGAGCCGAGTTTATTCCACATCAACTCCTCCCGGATCGATCCCGGTCTTTTCCCTGCTGCTTTTAAAGCAGCTCCTGCAGAAGCGGCATGAAAGGAAAGGACGGATCCATCGATTCCCGCTTCCCTCTGATGGATCCACACCTTTCCTTTTAAGTGCTCCGGCGTTTTCGGGTCTATAAAAATCTCCAGTTGTTCAAATGTCTCGGGAATCTTCTATCCTTAAAAAACTAATATTATGGAGGAATTTGGGGGTTTTATTTCTTTTCTTTGAGGTGTGAAGGAAAAGCTGGAAAAGGTGTCTGGTTCCAACCCTGGTTTTCCAGGGAAAACGCATCCAGCTCTGCTGCTTTTGTCCATAATTGGATTTTATCCCATTTTCCCCAGCACGGATGGCTGGGAGAAGTCTTGGATATGGGAAAATCCAGGGAATCGTGTGAGTCATGGGATGGGAACTTGTGGGAAAATGGTGGATTTGGGAAAACTTGGGGCTAAAACTCATGGAAAGGAGCAAACTGGGAGAAAAGGAAGAACTTTGCCAGTGAGTGATCCCAGCTGAGGGGGAAAAATCCCAGGAAGGGATGGGGCTGATCCCACTCTGCCTGGGGAGCAGCTCCCGGAATTCCTGCAGGGGTGGTGGCACCTCCAGCCTGGTGGGGACAGGGTGGCCCTGCCCGCTGTCGCTGCTGGTCCCACGTGCGACATTCCCAAGGGTTGGCGGCTCCCGGGGCTTTGCTGGGCGAGATCCCGGAGTGAGCTGAGCTTGGGGCTGCTCTCCAGCTTTTCCAGCTTCTCCATCTTCTCTGGATTCCCTGGATTCCTCAGCTTCTCCATCTTGGGATTCGCCAGCTTCTCCATCTTCTCTGATTCTCCCTCTTCTCTGGATTCTCCATCTTTCCCAGCTTCACTGGCTTCTCCGTTTTCCCCATTTTCTCCCACTTCTCCAGTTTTTCCATCTTCCCTGGCTTCACCATCTTCTCCATCTTCTCCATTTTTTCCATCTCCATCTTCTCAATTTTTTCCAGCTTCTCCAGTTTTTCCATCTTCTCCACTTTTTCCAGCTTCTCCAGTTTTAACATCTCCTCCATCTTCCCCATTTTCTCCATCTTCTCCAGCTTTCCCACCTTCTCCATCTTTTCCATCTTCTCCATCTTCTCCAGCTCTACCACACACCGGGCACAGTGGGACCTTCCCGTCCCTGTCACCCCCCCTGGCATGGGCAGTCGGGAAGTGGCCCTTGGATGCTGTGGGAAAATCCTTCCCTCATCCATTCCCGTTTTTCCATCTCCACCCAGCCCCTGGGGGAAGTTGGGGTGCTGTGAGTGGGATCCTGCCCCGGAATTATCATGGGATTGTGGAATCCTGGAATGATTTGGGGTCGGAAGGGACCTTAAATCCCATCCAGAGCCATGGACGGGGAATTCCCACTATCCCAGAGTGCTCCAGCCCTGCCTGGAACTCTGCCAGGGATGGGGCAGCCACAGATTCTGTGGGAATTTGCAAGCTGGGAATGAGTCAGGAATCCTGAAATTGGGATTTTTTTTATGGAATTCTGGAATGGTTTGTGTTGGAAGATCTTGAGGATGATCCCATTCCCGCCCTTTCCATGGGCAGGGACACTTCCCATGATCCCAGGGTGCTCCAGCCTGGCCTGGGACCGCTCCCAGGGATGGAGCAGCCACGGGTTCTGTGGGAATTCCATCCCAGCCCCTCCCAGGAAGGGAAGGGAAGAAGGAGAAATCAAAAGGAACAAAGGAGAAATACAAGGAAAAACGAGGAATACAAGGAAAAAGGAGAAACACAAGGAAAAATGAGAACTATAGGGGAAAAGGAGAAATACAAGGAAAAGAGAAACGGGGAAAGGACAACTACAGGGAAAAAGGAATATAGGGGAAAAGGAGGAATATAGGGGGAAAAGAGAAATACAGGGGGAAAGGAGAAATACAGGGAGAAAGGATAAATATAGGGTAAAAGGAGAAATACAAGGAAAAAGGACAAATGCAAGGAAAAGGAGAACTATAGGGAAAAAGGACAAATACAAGGAAAAATGAGAAAATAAAGGGAGAAAAGAGAAATGAAGGGACAAAAAAAGATAAAAAGGGATCAAGGAGAAAAACGGGGAGAAAGGAGAAATAAGTAAAGGGACAAAGGAGAAATGAAGGGACAAAGAAGAGATAAAGAGAGGGAAAAAGGAGAAATGAATAAAGGGACAAAGGAGAAATAAATGAAGGGACAAAGGAGAAATAAAT
>QUSF01000222.1:108876-119507 GCA_003676055.1 Chloebia gouldiae | reverse complement strand
GGAGGGATAAATCCAAGCTCCTTCCCCTTCCCCCAGGCAGGGAGGGAGGGCTGGGAGCAGAAATCCAGGTTATTAAAAGTGGGAAAAAAAAACTCGGGAATGATTCCCTGGGTGTGATTAAAACTGAACCCATGGAGGTTTCTCCAGAAGTTCCTGTGGTTGGGAAGAATGTTCTTGTGGTTGGGAAGAATTTTCCTGTGGTTTGGAAAAATACTTTTGTGGTCGGGAAAAATATTCCTGTGGCTCAGCGCTGTTGCTGCAGGTGGGAATGCTGCACAGAGAAGAGGCTGGAGAGGGCTGGAGAACCGGGAATCTCACTGGAGAACTGGGAATTTTACTGGAGAACCAGAAATTCTGCTGGAGAACCGGGAATTCTGCTGGAGAACTGGGAATCTCCCTGGAGAACCAGGAATTCTGCTGGAGAACCGGGAATTTCGCTCAGGCGCGGATGCTCTACCGGGCCCTTCCCAATTCCAGCTTTTTTGTCTCTATCCATGGATGAAACTGCTCCTCCCAGAGGAAGGGGAGGCAGGGATGGGGCAGCGATTCCAGGGAATTGCAGTGTTGGGAATGGGCACTGGGATGGGGTCACAAAGAGCAGAGAGACTCCCAGGGCTGATCCCACGGAATTCCAGCTCAGGACGGCGCCTGTGGGAGCGCCGTGGGATCAGAGCCATTCCCAATCCCAGGGAAGCCTCTCCCTGGTTTTCTCCTGGAGCATTCCGGCCTCCTTGGATGCCAGAAAGGCCTGGAATAACCAAACCCCTTGGAATCACATCCCAGCCTTGTCTGCAGGATCCGGGATTCTCCTGGGGGAGCTGATCCCGCTCTGGGGATTCCTGGATCCCACAGTCGCTGCTCCAGGACTGGGATGCCTCTGGAATTCCACAAGAACTCTGGAATTCCACAAGGACACGAGGTGCTGATGGCAGGGGACAGCCCAGCTCCCAATTCCCGACAAATTGCAAGTCTGGAATCGCTGAAAGGGTGGAAAGGAGGGAAGCTCCAGCAGAAAAGAACAAACAAACAAAACCAAAAACAAACCAAAAAATAAAAACAACAGGAAAATATCAAATCCAGGCTTTTCAAGCAGATCCAGCCCCGCCAAGGAAGGGAAATAACCTCCAGCATCCCAAAAAAACCAAAAACCGTGGATCGGCGCGGATGCCAAGGAGTCATTAGGAATCCTAAGGAAAACGTACGGTTGCCATGGCAACTGCCAGGCACGGCTCCGGGGCTGCCTCCCCCCCTCCCACGGAGCGGATCCGTGGGATGAAGGCAAATCCCTCTGGAAACGCCGGGAAAGGCTCGGGGAGTTGTGGAGGGGATGGAGCAGCGCTGTTTTTATGGAATTTTGGGGGCTGAGCCTCTCGCGGGGCTCCCAGAGAGGGATTTTCCAGCTGGATGTGGATCCTGCGCATCCCCCCCTGCGCCCAGCGGGTGGAAAAACCCCGATTCCCGGTAAATTCCATTTCCAGCTTATCTGGAATAAAATCATCACACTGAGTGCTGGGAGAGGGGGGAAAGGGAATTAATCCATGGAGGAAAAACTGGGATGAGCCAGGGTGAGCTCAAACACCGCTGGGTTTGGAGCTGGAGATGGAATGGCCCTGGAGCGGGAAGGAAAAGCTTTGGAGATCCAAGGAACATCCCAGCTGCTCATTCCCATGGAAAAATCCCTCCGTTTCCAGGGATTCTGCAACAGGAAACAGGAAAACCTGGGAAAGGCAGCAGGAAGAGCTGATCCCTGTCCCCATAGACCTCGAGGGCTCCTGATGGAACCAAATCCATTTCCCAAATCCATTTCCCAAATCCATCTTACAAATCCACTTCCCAAATCCATCTTCCAAGTCCGTCTCCCAGATCTGTCTTCCAAATCCATTTTCCAAATCCACTTCCCAAATCCATCTCCCAAATCCATTTCCCAACACGAGTGTGGGCGCAGCAGGAGAAATTCCTGCTCTCCCATCTTTTCAGCATCTTGGGAATTCCAGGAAAACTGGGAAAATCCATGGCCAAGCCAGGGAGGACAACCCTGCCCAAGGGAGCAGCAGTTCCCAAGAGGATTTTACTGGGAAAAGGGAACCCAAGGAATTATTAAAGAGCCATAAAAACAGCTGGAAAATGCCCCTGAAATCCTTTTTTTTTTTTTTTTTTTTCCAAAAGAACTCCAACGGAAAGGGAATTCCAGCATAGATGTAAATTCAGGGACCTGGAATTCTGAAGGACTGACGCTGATCCTACCCCTGGGTGCTTCCAAAGGGAGGAGTCCTGCCAAACTCTGGGAATTCGGGAATGCCGGAGCTTCCCAGAGCCAGGACTGGAACAACCAATCCCGGAGCTCGTGGGAGTTGGGAAAAGTGATTCAGAAATGGGACCAAGCTCAGAATTTTCCATGGGAATCCGAACATTCCTGGGAAAAGAGCAGCTCAGCAGCGATTTGCAAACCGGGATCAAAGCCGCCGCCCTGTTTCCTTTTTTTTTTTTTTTGGGTTTTTTTGTTTGGGTTTTTTTGGTGTTTTTTGGGGTTTTTTGGGGGGGGATTTCAAGGCGAGGGAGAGGCTTTGATGAGGTGTCAAACACCACTTGGAGCAACCAAAATATTCCTTGATATGTAAGGATCATCCTGGAAAAGGCGGCAACCACACCATGGAAAAGCTTTGGAAAAGCTTCTCCTGGCAGAGACAAAATCGGTGCATTTTTAATGGATCATAAATAGGAAAAATCCCTTTTTTCCCCCCTTTTCCAGGTAGAATTTGTACTTTTAATGCTTCTCCCCTCCTCTTTATTCCCAAAAGTCCTGCTGGGAATCAGGGAAGCAAAGCTGATCTTTTTCCTTTCTAAAAAGATCTGGATCAGGCTGCTCTGATCCTTTGGGAAAAGATGGTTAAGATGCAAATCCCCTTTTCCTGCTGATTCTAAATTCCTCATTTAAAATTCCTTAGCAAAGCCACACTCTTCCCCAAAAATCCAAATTTTTTTCCCAGCCTGGATTCTCCTCATTTTGACCACAAGGAAGGACAAAGCACCAACCCTCAAATTCCACCCGAGATTGATTATTTTTGTAGGGATCATTCTAAATTACATTAAAAATGGGATTTTAAGAGAGACTGGGGGACTCCGGAGCCTGGAGAGGGTCAGGAAGATCCACGATAATTCCTGGAGGGAAAAGCCGGCCTTAATTCCGAGCAGAGCTGGTGAATAATTTATCCCGAATGATTTATCCCAGATAATTTATCCCAAATAATTTATGGATCCAGTCTGGGTGAGACGAGCCCCAGACTTCAGTCCCAATTAAGGCCTTTGTGAATTGTCTGGGAACAGATCCCAATTTTTCCCGTATTTATTTATTATCCAGGATCGGGCTCCAAACAGAGCCGCCGCACAATTCCTGCTTTTCCCGAGTGTTTGCAAACAGCTCCCACTGCCAGGATTTGGAGAGGGGCCGGGGTTTTCCAGCCCTATCCCACCTTGGAATCTGTGGGAATTTGCATGGAAATGACCCCCAAGATCTCCTGGCCGGATGGAGAGGGGACAGCAAAGGCTCCCGAGGAGATTTTCCAAAAAAATCCTAAAACTCAGCCACGGAATCCGCCTTTTCCAAAGCTTTCCATAAATAAAAGGATGGCCTGGAATGCTGCTGGGAATTCCAGGCACTGCCTGGGTTCTGCATAAATGGATGCTGGGAGTGGCCAGGTTTATCCAGGTTTATCCCCCGACTCAGGAGCAGCGATCCCAATCCCAAAATTCCACCCCAAAATCCCAGTGCGGGGCTTTATCCAAATTTCAGGAGTTTTAACTCATCCCGTTTTCCTGCTCATCCCGGTGCCCTGGTGGGAAGCAGCAGCTGGGATTGGGATTCTCCTTCCCAAACCGGGCTGGGAATTATTCCCTTGGGAATAATCCCATAAAACCAAAGTCATGGGGGAGAGGGAAATCCCAGCCATCATTCCAGGGGCTGGAAATTCGGGATTGGGAACAGACAGCAGGAACTGCTCCTCCATGTCCTGGGAAAGGGATGTGGGAGCAGAAGCGGGGCTGGTGATTAATTTTTGTGTCCCGGACTGGCACTTTGGGACGTCGGGAATGTCATACCATGGAATGTCCCAGGGAAGGGAAGAGGCGTTAATGACCAGGGTGATCCAGGAGAAAATCTGGGAATGAAGGGGCGGAGCCGCGTGTTTGGGATTCACCTGCGCGGGTTAATCCCAGTCCGTGGGATTCATTCCCAACCTCCCCCACGCCAGCTCTGGACATTCCCAGCCTCCCCCCAATCCCTGTCCTGGGCAGGAAATCCAGGATCGCGTCCCTAAACGGCAGGGAAGTGTTTTTCCAGCTGAAAGCAGGAGCAGGGATCATCCCTGGGCTTCAGGAGCAGGAGCCGTGGCTGGGCAGGGCTGCTCCACCTCTGGAATGGGAATTCCATGGGAATCCGAGCTTCCATGGGAATGGGAGCAGCTCCTCTGAATCCTCGAGGGGATAATTCCAGCTCAGCACCCGCGGGGTTTTGGGAAAAGCGAATTCTGCGGCTCCACAGCCCTGCTGAGGTCGGATGGGGTCGGGATGGGGCTGGATCGAGGTCTCGTGGAATTCCTGACCCTTTTCCCTGTGCCAGAGGGATCCCAAAGGCTCTGGGCATGGCTCTGCTCCCGGTTTTCCTTTGTGGATGAGAAGAGAGATCCCAGCCAAAGGAAAGGGCTGGGAATGGGAAGAGAGATCCCAAAGGGAAGGGTTGGGAATGGGAAGAGATATCCCAGCCAAAGGAAAGGGTTGGGAATGGCCGAGGAGCAGAGGCCGTGCCCGGCCCTCAGATCCCGATCCTGCTCTGCTGCTTCCAGCGGTGCCAGCAGGTGCCAAAGCCGCTCCCACTGCCCGCAGAGGGGACACGAAGAGCCGGGAATGCCAGGAAAAGCCTCAGCAGGGCGGGATCAGCATCCCTGGCACGGGGAGCAGGGCTGGGGCCGGGAGGTGCTGCCCCGTGTGCCAGGAGCGACCCGAGGGACCTGCCAGGACAATCACCAGGACAGGGAATGTTGTCCAGAGGCACCTCCCGTCACCGCAGGCTCGGCCTGGGGGAGGCAGGGATGAGCCATTCCCATCCCCGCTTTTCCAGGGGCTCTTCCCGCACCCATCCTGCAGGATCGGGGTTCCAGGGAACGCGGGGCTGGCTCCTGGCTCGGCACCAGCGCCGCGTCCCGAGGAGGGGACGCCGAGGGGACACGGGAGGGGACAGAGGTGACACCCGCGCGTGGCTCCGGCGCTGCCAGCCCTGGCACATCCAGGCTGGAGGAAGCGGATCCCGATGGCAGCGCCCACCTGCAGCTCCAGGCACAGCATCCCCGGGAACGCCGCTCCAGGCGCTTCTCCCGCCCCCCGCACGCCCCTCCGGGCTCTCACTGGGACCGGCCCTGCGTGCCCAGGGCTTCTCCCGCTCCTCCTGGCTGCCTCCAACCCCTTTTTCCAGGCTCTGGGAGAAGCCGGGGCCGGGCTGAGCCCCGGGAGAGGCGAGGGCGGCGCTGGCTCAGCCACGCACGGAGCGCGGGGTCCCTGCCGGCCCCGAGCCCTTTCCCGGAGCGGCTCCCGGGATCACCCCGGGGCTCGCAGGGCTCAGCCCCGGGCAGGGCCGGGCGCTGGCACAGGGACCCGGGCACTGCGGGCGGGTGCAGCCGCGGCGGGGAGGGGCAGGTCTGGGCAGCGGGGAGAGGTAAACACGGCGCCGGCACAGAAAGCAGGAAAATGACATTAAAACGACACCAAAATGACCCCACGGCTGTTCCCGACGTGTCCTTTGCCATCACCTTTGCTGTGCCCCCGCTCCTCGGCTGGCTGTCCCCTCCCCGGGGTGGCCGAGGAGCTGAAGGAGGGCTGGGCAGGAGCGCCAAGGACCGCGTTGTTTCTCTATTTCACACCCAATATCCCTCCCGTCACATATTTCCGCGTCGCTCGGGCACCGAGGGGTTAATGGCCGGGAAGCGCCGCTCCCGCCTGGATCGCATCCTGCCAGCATCCCTGGATTCCAGCCCCGCCGGCGGCTCCGTGACCAGCGCATCACCCCCGGCCCCGCCGCCCTCACCCCCCATTCCCACCCGTGCCGGGGTGAGGATCCGCTGGATCCCGGAGGAGTTTCCCGGAGCGGGATTGCAGCTCCCCGCTGTATCGGGAACCATCCCTGCTGCCTCCCGTCCCTTTATCCCCTCCCGGAGCGCCTCGCTCCGTCCATTCCCTATTTTTTTCCCCCACCCCGTTTATTTCCAAACCATTTCTCCTCAAATCCATCATCGAGCAGCGAAAGCAAAGCTCTGGAATGGGAAAAAAAAAACAACCTCGAGCGAGCTGCCGAGGCGCCGGCTCGGTGCTGCAGAGCGCAGGAGCCCCCCCAAAGTCACCCCCGGCCCAAAACCCCAACCACGGCGGCGGCCCCCAACTCACCCTCCGAGTGTGTCCCCGTCCCCCAGCGCCGCTGTCACCGCCTGCCGCCCCCCGCCACAGCTGCCCGCACATCTGGCTCGGCTGGCAGACAAAAGGCCGGGTGGCTTCGGAGCTGTCACCGCTGGCGGGGTCTGTCCTTGTCGCTTAGGACGGGGACAGGGCCAGCAGGACCCTCCGGCCACGCTGACCCTCAGGGCTGGAGGCGGCGGGCAGAGCCCTTCACCCTTCGCTCGCCCGGCGCCTTCGCAGCCGCACAGTCCCCGCTCCCCCTCCTCCTCCTCCTCCTCCTCCCTCTCCTCCCTTCTCCCCTCCCTCCCCAATCCTCCTCCTCCTCACTCCAGCCTTGTCGCCACGACGTGCCACCCACCCGAGGCAGCTCCTGCCTTAACCCCTGCGGCTCTGGCAGCCCTCGCGGCCTCTCCCGGGCGATGTTCCCGAGGGATGAAGGCGCTCCCGGGAATGCTGAGCCGGCCCTCGGGATCCGCAGTGCTCCCGCTGCGCCGCCGCCGTCCCCTCCCCGCAGCCGGGGGTCGCCCAGCCCGGGGGCTGCGGGGGTGGGTTGAGGGGGGAAGGGGGCGCTCGGTGGATTTGGGATTTGTGTCCCGAATTTCCTTCTGCTCACCGGGATTTCTTGGCATTCCCAAAGATCCGGCCGCGTGCGGCCCGTGTCCCTCCCCGAGGGGACAGCGCGGCCGCCGCGCGGGGTTTGCCGGCCCGGTCCCCGAGCAGGACGTGCTGCCAGCGGCTCGTTTTCCCCAAAAAAGGATGTTCAGGGACTCTTAACCTTGAAGAAAAAACTGGGAAAACTCTGCCTTTTGCTCTGGAGAGAGCCGGGGTCACAGCTGTGTCACCCAGAGGGGGGATGGAGACCCCCACCCATGGTGACACCCAGCGTGACATGGGGACAAGGACCTGTCAACAGCAGCCGTGGGGTTGGGACAAGGGCAGGATTCAGGGTGAGGGCATCACAGCACCCCCAGCTTTTTGTTTTGGAGCCAAGAAAAGCTTTTCCCATCCCCGGGGAGCGACAGAGGGCAGGCGGGGGAGGTGACAGCGGCCATCGAGTCCCCATTTCACGCTCGGCTTGGCGAGCGAAGCCGGGGGCTCGGCTCCTTCCCAGAGCCACCGCCCGGGGCTGGGGCCGGAGCGGGGCTGGAGCGGGGCTGGAACTCGGGGTTGGAACTCAGGGCTGGGAGAGGGACTGGGGGCTGGATCCGGGCTGGAACTCGGGATTGGAGCGGGGCTGGGGCCGGAGCGGGGCCGGAGCGGGACTGGATCAGGGTTGGAACTCGGGGTTGGAACTCGGGGCTGGAGAGGGACTGGGCGCTGGATCAGGTTTGGAACTCGGGGCTGGAGCGGGGCCGGAGCGTGGCTGGATCCGGGTTGGAACTCGGGGTTGGAGTGGGGCTGGAGACGTGCCGGGGCTGGATCAGGTTTGGAACTCGGGGTTGGAGCGGGGCTGGAGCTGGATCAGGGTTGGAACTCGGGGCTGGAGCGGGGCTGGGGGTTGGATCCGGGCTGGAACTCGGAGCTGGAGCCCGCGGCTGGAGCGGGCCCGCGCACACGCCGAGGAGAGCTCGCAGAGAGCTCGGAGTGACCTGATTTAATTGGCAGCACTTCAATGGCATCGAGTCCCTGCCCGGCCCCCCTCAGCAGAGCCCAGCGGGCACCGAACGGGAGCTGGGCTCGGGTTTAGCGTCGCTGCCGGGCTTTGCAGCGCGTCCCCGCGGCCAGGGGGGCTCAGCTGCACCGGCCCCTCCAGGATCCTCCAGCAGCAAAAGGAGAAATCGGAGGATTCACCAGCACTGGGTCATGAGCAGAAAAACCCGTTTGTTTTTCCCAAATCCGGTTAGCATCCCATGGAAACCACTGAGGAGCTCCCGGTGGGCTGAGAAAGCCCTTCCAGGTGGATTTGGTGGGCTGGGAAAGCCCTTCCAGGTGGATTTTAGGGCTAGAAAACCCCTTCCAGGTGGATTTTAGGGCTGGGAAAGCCCTTCCAGGTGGATTTTGTGCCTGCTGCCAAGGCTGGGGATACCTGGAACTGTGGTTGGTTTGAAACCCCCTGTGTTGTGGGGCTGGCAGGGAATGTCCCAAATCTGTGGCAGGCCCTGCGGAGCTCCTCGTGGTCTGGAAAAAACCTTCATGTGGATTTTAGTGCTGGAAAAGCCATTCCAGGTGGATTTTAGTGCTGGAAAAATCCTTCCAGGTGGATTTTGTGCCCGTGCCCGCTGCTCCAGACATTCCCGGCGGGTGGAGAAGCTTTTCCCAGGTGTCCCGGGGCCCTGTCCCTGCCCCATCCGGCCTCGCCCGGCTCCTGCCGTGCTGCTGCAGAGGCTGAGTAATTCCTGAGGCTCCCGAGATGCTCCTCAGGCAGCCGAGCACATCCCGATCCAGGTTTTAATTGCGTGGGATTGCAGCCGAGATGGCTCTGATTTATCCTCCCTGCTGCGCCAGCACTTCCCCCCAGCCGGCTCCGGGATCCTCCTGGAGAATATTCCCTGGGAAAGGGTTAAAAATGTTCCTTGGAATAAGAAGAAAAAAATAATAAAATCTTGGCGTCTGGAGTGGGTTTTTCCCTCTCACACTTGTGAGATTCCCATTCTTTTTTCCCTTAGGACACGAGGAGAGCTCCTCGGGGAGCTGCCCTGGGGAATTTTCCTGGGGAACCGGGGATTTTGAGGGTTAAGCCAGGCTCAGCCAAGCTCAGCTCTACCAGACCTGGATGATCAAAGGGCTCCAGCGCCTTTTATTCCCCTCTGGATCAGGAAAACCTCATGGACGGAGGAACCCTGCAGGCATCCCAAATCCCATTTTTAACTCTGCTCCCCCATCCCAAATTTAAGCAAATTCCCATAAATTTGGGGCGAGCCAAGGTCACTCCTGTGGCAGGGATGGGAATGGGATTCCATCCCCTTTCCCAAGCTGGAGGTGAAATCCCAAATCCCGAGCCCTGCATTGAGGGCTGTCCCACTCCCTTTGCACATTCCAAGAATTCCCCACTTTTTCACCCCTTCCCAAATCCCGTTTTTAATCCCAAATCACGGCAGCCTCCCCAAATTCCCACCTCCTGCTTGTTCCCATGGAGAGATTCCGGAATCCTCTGGAAAACCCTTCCCACGATCCAGGGGTGGGAATTGTTCCTCTGCTTCCTTTTTTCCCTGCATTTTGGGGCTGCTTTATTGCCGCCATAAAAGCTGCCCATAAATCAGGGCCGATCCCATAAAAACCAGGAATAACCGGAATTAGGGCCCAAATGGGACCAGCTCCTTCTGCCAGCGCTGGGAATGTGCCGGGATTTATCCTTTCCTCATTCCCAGACTTCTTCATGTCCACCTTGGGAAGCAATTCCAGGGGTGAACACACCTGGTGGGTCTCCTCATTCATGGGTTTTTTATGGAGAACACGGGATTTTTTATATGGATAACATGGGGAGTTTTTTTATGGATAATGAGGTGTTTTTTAAATTGATAATGTGGGAATTTTTATGGATAACTGGGTTTTTTTTTTAATGGATAATATGGGGGGTTTTATGGATAACCTAGGGAATTTTTTTTTATGGATTATGAGGGTTTTTTAATGGATAACATGGGTTTTTTTATGGATAACATGGGGGGTTTATGGATAACATGGGATTTTTAAATGGATAACATGGGGAGTTTTTTATGGATAATGAGGTGTTTTTTAATTGATAATGTGGGAATTGTTATGGATAACATGGGGTTTTTTATGGATAATATGTGATTTTTTTATGGATAACATGGGGAGTTTTTTATGGATAATGAAGTTTTTTTAATGGATAACATGGGTTTTTTTATGGATAACATGGGGGGGGGGTTATGGATAACATGAGGGTTTCCTATGGATAACATGGGATTTTTTATGGATAACATGGGATTTTTTAATGGATAACATGGGGAGTTTTTTTATGGATAATGAGTTTTTCTTTTTTTAATGGATAACATGGGGTTTTTTTATGGAGAACATGGGATTTTTTTTTTAATGGATGACATGGAGGGTTTTAGCGTTTTTATGGCGAATGTGGGGATTTTTTAATGGATAATGAGGATTGTCACTGTCACAGGGAGGCCATGGGATGTCACCATCATGGGGGTGTCACCATCACAGGGGACACTGGGGTGTCACTGTCACCATCATGGGGGTGTCACTGTCACCATCACAGGGGTGTCACTGTCACCATCCCG